>JAUPMG010113488.1:0-25735 GCA_031762675.1 Pachysandra terminalis | reverse complement strand
TGTAATAATGATATGTTTAGTTTTCGTTAAACGTTCATTTTGAATAATTCTATTAATGTTGTGATCCACCACTCTCATTTGAGGAAGTGAAGGTGATGTCTCTAGTCCTTGATGGACCATATCAGGTCTATCGGATTTGGGACGTTACAAAATGTGGTCTATAAAAGCCTACATCTCTGTTAAACAAGGGATCGACCTTTTGGAGAAGGAAAGAAACCTAGGACTCAAAAGGATCCTGAAAAAGGGTGCAAACTTAAAGGCTTCTCTGTGTATTCTTCTCTGCGGATTCCTAAAGGTTTTCTTTGTCTTCCCCATTTGACCCGTACGCAAACGAACAAGATCACCTATCATTTTCAATAAAGGGAAACCTCATACTGGAACAGTTAGCTCCTGGTTTAGGATAGTGTGAGTCAGGTTTTGAACCTCCATAGCTCTGATTCGACCAATCCTGCTGCCCTTATTATCCTCACCACTGCATCATCGCATTGGCAGAGGATTAATTTTGCTTATTTATCATTTTATCGATCACCAGTATTAGCAGAACAAGGGTAAAACTTTAAAACAAAGGACTTAAAAGGGTATTAGAGTTTGTAACCTTCATTTTCCTATTAGGTATTAGAAAAACAATGGTAAAACTTTAAAACAAAGGACTTAAAAGGGTATTGAAGCTTTTCTTGGAAGCTTGAACTGAAGAAAAAACGAAGAAGAGAAAAAATGAATACTTCTTTGAAATGTTGTTGAAGAAGGAAGATCTATAGTGAGATTCATATTTGATTCTTCTTTCGTTTTTTTCTTAAAAATTTTAGAATCCATTCTCTTAGGCTGTGTTTGGAATCTTGGATTTTAAAAGAAAAGAAAAGAATAGTAAAAAGAAATAGAAAAAAATGATAAATGTTTCTTTTCAAGTGTTTAGTTAAGATGAGACATATAAAGAAAAGAAAATCAAATTCCGGCAACTTTCGATAACTTTTCGGTGAGTTTTCATATATTCGATAATATTGATTATCCACCAAGAAAAAGCAAGATATGTTGTAAGTTAGGTTTAAATGTTTGAGAGTGTTCTCCACCTTTTTTTCCTTTTCTTTCAAAATCTCTACCTTTTTTGGTGAGAAAGGTTTTGATCCCAAAAGAGAAATTGATAAGATTTTGATCCCAAAAGAGAAATTGATCCAAACAAGAGAAAGTGCTTTCTCCAGTATTTTCTTTTCTTTTCTCTCAAAATCCAAGATTCCAAACACAGCATTAGGGAAACCCTAAACTCTATATTAAGTTTCCTTTTCTTTATTTTCTTCTCATCTTTTTCTCTTAAAATCATAGGCTATTGATTGATATGATTTTTAGCCACAAAATCTTAACAAAACACAAAAGAAAAGACTGAGTTCGCATTGACTCGGATTGAAACTTGTCGAGTTAACTTGAAACTCATCGAGTTAATCACGAACTCGGCCGAGTTAACTCCAAACCGAGTTCGTAGTCAAGTTATCTCGAAAAACAACTTATTTGAGTTAACTCGACGAGTTTTAGAACAAAGGATCCGATAATCCAATAAGGTAATTGATCCAATCATATATGATTAATCGATCAAGTTCAGGTATAAATGAACTCAATGTAATAGAAATCAATCCGTTTCGATACATACGGTTGGATTTTAGTGATGGATCGATCTGGTTGGCATGACCCGAATCCTCACTTAATATCACATCCTAAACCAATTGAGATCCTCAGGATGCCCAATGATTCAAGATTGTAGCTATTGTTGCACACCTTGATTTGGAACTGTAAGGACCTGAAAAATCCCGAATTTAAGTATAAGGGTATTTTGGTTGTTTATGCGAAGTGCAAGATTTAGTAAGTCTACCTAGAAGTGAGTAGGACGTTATGAAAAGCATTGCCAATTGAAAGTTAAATAGTAAGACCCAACTAGACCACTAAAAATCATGTTTACGTGGAGCCCTTAGTGACCCAGCCAAACAAGTCATAATTTTAATTTAGTATATAAGAACCTTATGACTCTTAAATCCTAAATTCTGAAATTGAAAGAGATAAATTAGAACATGGGAGAAAGGGGGATTCATCCCAAGAAAGCCAAGAAGAGAGGATTCAAAGCTGGAAATGCGAAGGGGACGTGTTGGAGCTTCAAGGATCGACGAGAATCGCGGCATCGCCGGATTTCAGACGAGTAACCTTCCGATTTCTTGGGTATTTGGGTAAAAACCCAAATACCAGCCCTATTTAAAATGTTTAACTCATAAATGTTATAATGTGTAGTATGAATCATGTAAATAGACCGTTTTCATGCTAGAATAAGAAAAATTATGATCAAGTTAGGGTTTATAAGAATAGTATATGTTGTTCATGTTCATATTATTAAATTCAAGTTTTTTAATGTTGTTTGATTCAAATGTTTGAATGTAAAGTGATAATCTGAGTTTAGTGTAGTTTAGAATGAGTAAGGATAAGTTTTAGAGCCTTGGGAGTAGGATTTTGATAGGAGGGAATTGGGGGAAATTCTAAAGAGGAAACCCAGGGAAGGGTCGGTCTCATCGGTGGGTCGGCGCACCCACCGATGCCCTTAATTATGAAGGGCAGGGGCATTGTCGGTGGATCCATCGGTCTGCAGATGAAGACACCGACAAGGAGTCAATGGGGTCCGTCTGTGGGTGCCGCGACGGCCACCGACCAACCAAACGACGGAGGGTGTTTGGAGCTAGTCGGAGGGTCTTGGTGGGACCATCGGTGGGGTCGGTCCATCGACCAACCCACCGACAATGTATTTTTGGGGTCTGGAAGGGATTCGTCGGGTGGGTACCGATCCACCAACCAACCCACTGACAGTGGAGGTTTTTGGGTGTTGCTTAGGGAGTTTGTCGATGGGAGTCGGTCCACCGACCAACTCACCGACAGGAGTTGTGTTTGGGTGATTGAGAGAGAACCCCGTAGGCCTAGGTGGAACGACCAAGTAGACCTTCGTGGTGATTGTAAGTGTTTTACAAAGGAACCAGTGGGGCGTAGGTAACCCGGATAAGAGTCATCGACCCTATGAAGTTTGGTCTTCCATATGCCGTGTGAATATAAGTCCTTGTTGTCAGCATTAGTCCTCTGGACTGCCATATGTGTTCAGACTATACCATTTTTACTTGACCACCCTTTAACTGAGTGTCTCCATGTTTTGTCCTCTGGTTGAGTATGCCGTTGTATGTAAGTCATAGTCGAGATATGATGCTTGTGAGCATAACCTAAGCGAATAGATCACTAAGATGAATGATTGCGTAATTATATAATGAAGTATAGTTTTCTATTGAATCATGTGTATTGTAACAAATCACCTAATGGAAAATTGAAGCCGGAGCATGAACTAATCTACGGAGATTATATATGTATACACCTAGACTCTAGTTAACGTATGAACCTACAAGAACTTAAGATCATGGAAACTAGAAATACGTGTAGTGTAACTAATGTCATTGAATCTAAGGAACCAACGCGGAGTAAGTGAGAACTGAACATATTAAATATATCCTCACGCGTATACCTAATAAAGGAATGGGACTTCATAAGAAACCTAGTGTTAAACATGTGAAATGAATAAATAGAATCAACCTAGTAAGACAGTTATTTGCAGCATATGTATGTGTGTCGAATAAATAGAATCAACAAGGTAACTCTCACCCCATCACAATAGGAGTGGAAAGCAATGTAAGAACATAAGCAAAAACAATAATATAAATCTAATAATAATCTAAATAAAAGAACTTCTGAAATTTATTAATAATTTGAATAATTACAATATTCTCATCTATCTATCATCTAATTCTATCTTTGATATCCCAATCCCAATCGAGCTCTCTCACAGAAGAATCTTCTGTACCTGAAAAATATGAGAAGAACAAACATAAGCAAAAAGCTAGGATGAGTAGACTTTCAAAACAAGGTATTTACTCATAACAAAATATTGTGAAATTATATAAATATATAAGTGCTATAAGTGCAAGTGTATAGATAAGCAAACAATAATGCAATGTAAATACAGTTCTCTTCGAATCTCACTTAGTTCAAATCAAAGTCAAAAGGATACTAAGTCCCCAAATTCAATATAATCAGATATTAGACCATGCCTAACACTATATCACATCATGATCGTTCAATTTTGGATGGTCAAGATCATTCGATTTGGTGGTTTAATCTGGACCATAAGATGCTTCTGAAGTAGATCTAATGGTTGGATTTACTGAACCGTTAATATAAGATCAAACTAACTTTGATCTAATGGTGGAGATTAAATGATCGTTATTAATTTAATCTAACGGTCAGATTTAAGTGTGTTGAGAATAAACAGTTTATAACTGTTGAAATTGAAACAGTGTGTCTGTTCACTAACAGTCACACTGTTTACTAAACTATTTATGTCTACTACAAACTGTTGCAAGAAAGTTTTTTCCAGACTTCTTTTCTTCTCTCTAATCTCTTTCTATATTCAAATTTTTCGAGTCTTTGTTCTTGACTGAATAGAAAATCTAAGGGTGTTCAGATTTTAGTTTCGTAAGTGCAGAAACGAAACAAATTTACAGAAGTTTTCTGGGCTCCATTGTATCCTGGAGAAATATTTGTTGTATCCCATTTTCATACCATTACTGGTGGGTGCAAATAATTTCGTAAGGAAAGCGACTCTGTTACGCACCTTAGGAGCAATTCATCTGTCTTTCATGTCTCTTTTCTCACACAATTGTGGCTCAACTCTAGAAAGAGTTGGAATTGAAAAAGAATAAATGAGAATGCCCAGAGAGGCAAGAATGATGATAATGCCCAAGAGGCATAATGAGGGTGACGAACCAAGATGCCAATGCCAGTTCCTTTAATTTACTGTGCCTTTTAATATACGTGAGCTTGGGTTTGTCACGAGGGGTGAGGCTAGTGCTATGACAGAAGCCCCTCGATGAGTCCTTGTTCACAAAGGATTGGGGAAATGATCCCAAGGGTTGAAAGTCCCTAAAATATATGATGTACACATAGGGCCCACTTGGTCCTTGAAACCCTTATTTGGCTCATGGAAACGACCTCGCCCCATTAAACTAAGTGGTGAAGTGACGAATTGTAACAACCTGAAAAAATTTAAAATTTTATTCTAAGGGTAAAATGGTAAATTAATAAACCTAATTAAGTTTAACTTGAGTATTTTAGTATAAAGATTCAAATTATATAATTGGATTAAATTCAATACGTCTAACTAATAAACATTAGCCAAGTAATAAGTTTAAGCTAGTTAATTTAAGCTTATAAGCTTATAGGGGCTTAATAAGCTTAGTAACGAATTAATGGCCAAATTAATGTCTTTAGGGCTAATAATTAACTTAGCTAATTAATTCAATAGTCAAAAATTCGTGGCCAACAATTCCCTTTAATTTAAATCACTAATCCTAACTTAATTAGAAGTAAGAAAGCTACTACCTTCTAAAAAAAGTTCTAATGTAACTAAAACACTTAGGATAAGATCTAATAAAATTATATAAGTAACCCTAAACCTAAAAACCATTTAAAATTCGTGGGAACCCTAATAAGGGCTAATAGAATCCTAGAAACCAAGAAAAGAGAAGATGCAAAGCCTAAAGAAAATATGCATAAATACAAGGTGAGTTCTTCAATCTCTTGTGTATTTACTTCTAGCTTAATATTATGCCATGATGGGATTCTTATTTGAATCATGTTAACATCTCTTTCATGATTATATAACTAAAAATCGTAAGGGAAATTAACTAAATCAAAAGAATCAAACTGAGCAATGAAGAACAAACCAGAAACCTAAAACTGGGATCCTAAATCCTTGATTTCAAATTAAATAGAACATAAGTATAATAATTCTATAAAAAACATGTTTTGATGTTGGTAAACCCTTCCCCATGTTTAGATGATTAAAACCATGAAATAAAGATCCAACTAAGGTAGAGAGATCATCCTTATATGTTAAGAACCTAAAAAGGTAGAACAAACCTTCAAGATGATCAAGATGAGAACCTATGGATTAAATAACCTATAATAATATTTTTAGATAATTTGTTTTATATTTTTCATATATTCCCGTATGAGTTATAATCACAATGGTCCAATTTTGAGGTGATTCCGATCAGTATATACATAGTTATGACCAAAATACCAACCATGTATCAAAGCTGAAACCCAGAACCTGTTTGGTCTAGTGGCAACCAAGAGGTTAACCGCATGGTGACCGCTAGCCACGGGCTAGAAACTGCTTTGGTTGCTGTTGGAAGTAGCGGTTAATCGCTATATAACCGCTACCTAACCGCTGATCCCAAAACATGATTTTGGCCTAATTTCAATGTCCTAGACCACCTGTAAAGTATTTTAGTGTTTAGAAACTTTTGGTTTAGTGGTTAGTTGCTAGGTATCCTCTAGGGCACCTATTAGTTAGCCTCTAACCAAATCTTGTGTTTTGCCCAGAAAACCTTTTGAACACATGTGATATGTTAGACTAAGTATGTTAGACCTATTTACAAGTCCTATAAGTGCTTTTATAAAAATTTGGTCACCTTGAACCTCCTTTTCACTTATTTTTTATTTGAACTAGACGTTGATATTTTGCAAATATGGGGGGAATATGATTTTTATGTTTTCTATAGTTTAAGAAACCTTAAATACATATGCTATCATGTTTAAATTTGATTTTATTGCTGTGTATAAACTTTTTTGCTGATATATGTGTTTTCAAGTGACAACTTGTGCTGAATTTTGAACTAGACCTTAATATTTTGCAAATATTAGGGGAATATTATTTTTATGATTTCTATAGTTGAAACAACCCTAAATACACCTGCTCACGTGTTTGGTTTGGTTTTTATTGATGTGTGTAACTTGTTATGCTGACAAGTATGTTTTTGGGTGACTGTTTGTGCTGAATTTTGCCTAAAAATAGAACTTTGATGTGATTGCCCTAACTTCTAATAAATCAGATAAAATAAGTGTGTGTGTGTGTGTATATATATATATGTATGTATATATATTGTAACCTATTACACCTATTAATATGTGTTTATAATGATAAATTAGTAGTTTGTGTACTTTTATTAGGTTAGGATATGAGATTGTGCCTCATATGATTGTTGTTCTGAATATATGACTCTGTTAATTATCAGTTGCATTGTGTGTGTGTGTGTGCGTGTGTGTTTGTGCATTAATAACTAAATTGATTGAAATCATGAGTTGCATTTTGACTTTATTACCAAGATGGCTGCATTTTACCTTCCTATTTTGAGTCATATGAATGACCAAATAAAGGATATCATTGTTGGATATATTTTTGAATCATATTATACCTTTGCATGCCCATGAATGGACTAAGCCTTATTCTGTTTTTGCACCCAAGGTGAGGGATGGGTCCATATATGTTTGTGGCATCTGCAATAGACTTGTGGTAAGATGATAGGTGAGGGAACATGATGACGTTACCCAATATTCCAAATCATAAGAGTCACTTTCTGTTAGTAGATCGCTTAAATGTATGAATCACAAAGGTAAAACCTTGATTGTCGAATTCCATGATAAAAAATATTGGTTTGGGGATTGTGCCCAATAGTTCGTGATCCCTTAGAACTATGATGCGCACATAGAATAATCCACTATTTATTCATAATTATTTATTTTTTGTGTTGGTTTCTATTCACCTTTTTAGTAGTTGGATTTGATCATGTGTGAAGGATACACTTAACCGAATGCCAAACAACATGCATACTCTGTAATAACCTGAATTTTAGAAGTATTCTTTTGTGTTATTAGTTAGAAATTAGGGGTCAATTTTAAATTTTTGTAAATACTAATCATGTTGACTTTTGACCAGTTGTGATTGGTGGGAGTGTTTTAGAAAACTAAAACTCTTTACACGTAATCATAAGCTCTTTAAGTTATTTCAATGGTTAGGATTAAGTAGGAGCCTTTAATTTATTTTAAGGGCTGAGATTAAACTTAAACTTATGATTAGTTAGGATAAGGTAAGTGATAAACTTATATTAAGATTAGGACTTCTAAACCAACTAGGATTATAACAGAGCAACTTAAACGATAAACATAACTTAAGTTTGCTCATTGTGTATCGATTCATCAAAGGAAATTAAAGAGAATTAAGTTTCAGCAATTGAGAAGCTTCAGCAAGTGGGATTCGAAGAACTAAGTTGCGGAGAACCTAAGTTACAGAAAAACCAGAAAAGGAAGAAGAAGCTTGAGGAGTTTTCAACCTCTACATCCAACTCAAGGTAAGTACTCAAGTAAAATAGTATTTTCAATAAGAACTAGGTTAATGTGGCATACTTCCTTAGTATGACATAGCAACCTTAACACATCTTCTATCTACAACCCCTTTCTTTTGAGAATAAAAACAAACAAGGTATTTTATTGGTTTTACAAAACTTGACCAAAAACAGTAATTTAATGATGTTTATTATTGTGTGTTTGATGGTTTTTGTTCGCAAATTATCTTAGTTTTATGTTCTAGAATTAGTTTGGTAAGTTTCAGATTTAAATTCTAAGTTTTAAGAGCTTTCTGTGATTAGCGGCAGACCGCTAGGCCACTGCTAAGCCCAGAAAGGGATACTGTGTGTTAGCGGCAGACATATGGCACGCCACTGCTCCACCGCTAACCCTGTTTTGGTTTTTTGTATGGCAGCGGCAATACTGCGGCATGCCGCTGAGTTAACCGCTAGCCATCTTTTGGAACTTTTAGCATTCTTTTTGTGCACAGCGGCACCACAGTGCGGCATGCCGCAATGTGAACCGCTGAGCACCAGTGAGTTGAGTTTTGGATTTTTGAGGTAGCGACACTTAGGAGGCTTGCCACCAGGTAACCGCTGATCACTGTATTTGATTTTTACTGTTCTAGGCAGGCACCTGCGGCATACCACAAGGTAACCGCTAGGTTGCCGCTAGCCCAAATCTGACTTTTATGTTTGGAAACTTGTTGCAGGTGTATCAAGGGTGTTTTTAATGCATATTTATAGTGGTATCTGGTCAAATTAATGGTGATGAGTATATTAATCTTATAAATTGTTGAACTTTGGTATTTGTCACAATTACTGATATTTACTGCTATATTCATTGCACATCATATTAAAAATTCTTCTGAGCACATTGTACACAATATTTCATTGCCTTTGCACCCTGTACACATTGCACAGCATATACCATATTGTTTTTGGCTTATTTTAGCCTAAGGCATGGACTTTGCCCTTTATTTCCTAATTATTGGAAACTTATCACATATCGAGAGAATGGATTATTCCATATTGTGAGGTGTCCTATGTGGACTTATTTCATTGTTTTGTTGAGGGACTAGCTATCCCAATATTACATATATTTATTTTCATCTTGTGTAAGTATTGGTAGATGACGTTTGAGTGAAATTCTGTTAGTAGCTCACTCTTTTGTATGGACCACTAAGGTTTTGGTAGCCTTGCTTGTCGAATGCCTTGATCGAAAATATTGGTTAGGCGATTGTGACCTATAGGTCGTGATCCCTTAAAACAATGTAGTGCCCCATAAAATAATCCACTCTTGCTTATTTTGGTGATGTTTTTTTCACCTTTCTTTTTGTTTTTAATAGCTGGATTGGATCAAGTGTGAGACATACAAATCTGTGAATACCAAAAAGCATGCATCTTTTCTGCATTTCATATGGTTTGTGCATGGATTACAGTGGTAATCACATATCTTGTGCATTAGTATGCATAGCATACATTAATAATTGAACCAGCATGCATATTGCATTTGCACACGCTGTTATTTAGTCTATTGATTATTGAAGAAGAGTGGCATGTGACCCTACTTCTTTCTTAGATGTTATTTTGATTTGTTTACTTACAAGCTTTCATTAGCTTATGCTTTTTAGCACTGTTTTTCAAATAATATAGATGAAGGACATCAAGAGGAAGATGGAAAATAAGGGGAGAACTATTTCGTGGAGGAAATCAGCCATATTGAAGACTATAATTAGAGATTTTTTTATAGATTTTGTAATAGGATGTATAAGTTTATTTGATTTTATGAGTTTTCCAAATTTTAGCAAGTGGTATACGATTTTGATTGAAGCATGAGACTGGGAGTTGTTTTCCGTTGTAATGAATGATGATTGACTTGATATATAATTGAATTTAATTTCCAGTTTATTAAGCTTTAATATATTCAAGATTTTGGCTATGTATTGACTATCCACTTCCATGTGGAATGGGGTGAGAGTTGTGTTTCAAACCTTACTGATTTTAATTATAATTTCTGAGGTTTGGGAAGAAACATACTTTTTCATGTGATTGTTGATATTATTGTTGTAGTCTTATTTATGATACATATGACTTAATAATTGCATATAGAGTTAGGCATGGTATTGTATTGAATATAAGGACTTTTGATATCCTTATGATATTAATATGAACCAAAGTGAGATTTGGGAGAGAATTGCATTATTGATTGACATATGTTCATTCTTATCACTTATTATACTATATTTTTCAGATTAATTCTATTATGTAGATATATATTCTTCATAACATTCTGATATGAGTAAATACCTTGCTTTGAATACCTTCTCATCTGAGCTTTCATCTTATGTTTGTTTATCCTATATTTTCAGGATAGAAGATGTATTCTTCCGAAGAGAGCATGATTGGGATTGGGACAAAAAGAAATCGAAAGTAGACGATAGGAGTTTGATTAGATGTAATTTATTTTTAGTTTATTGGTAATATCAGATGTACTTTTATTTAAATCATTATTAGAATTAATTTATAACTTTCGCTTATGTTTCTATATTACTTTCCACTCCCGTAGAAATATAGGGTTAGAGTTACAATCTTAATTTGGACTCTTTAAATAAGATTTTCAGGTTTGGGATGTGACACGAATGATACATGGAGGGGAAAGTAGGAGATCATTCGTGCATTCCTGGACGCTCGTGTATTAACAACATTCATTAACATATTTATGTAGTGACCTTGACCAACATTTAATTCTGTCATTAAGTGTTGGTCAAATTTTTAGTTTGACTTTAGGGATTTAGTGTATGTTTAGAGGCTGAATTGGGTTACATTGTAAATTATTAAAACCTTGTGGTAATTTGAGATATTTTTATAACTCAGGAGGTTTGGGCTTGGACCCAAAAAGCTTAATTTCGAATTGAAGGCTTGGGCTGGTCGTTTGGCCCATAAAGGGAGAGGAAAGGCTGTTTTGGTATTTACTAATTGCTGAATTTGAATTGGAGGAAAGTTACCATTGTAACTGTCCAACTTCGAAGTAAAAGAGAGGGACTCAAACTCAGCCATGTCTGTGTAGGAAAGTGGTCACACGACCAAGAGAAAGAAGAGAGGAAATCTGAAATTTTGAGTTTCGCTGGAAAGTAGAAGAAAAAGAAAAGAGGAGAAGAAGAAGAACTACTGAGAGAAGGAGAACTTTTGGAAGATCATACAGAAGATTTTCTTCAGAGATTAAGTGCAAGAGGTACGGATTCTTTTTTATATGTTCGGATAAGTTCATAGGCATGTTTGTGATGGTATAAATATGATTGTTAGGTTGGAATGCATGTTTTGTTAAATTTTTTGCAAACTATCAAGTTAATTATGTTTAGTAGAGTAGATTATATGTTTTGCCCTTGTTTTATGTTTATGGAAGTGTTTTATAACTTGTATGAGGTATTCTTAAGGTTTGGACGAAATATGTAGTGATTTGGGTAGTGATGAAATGTAGACCTAGAATTACATGTTCGAAATTGTATTATGAAGATAGGTGAAACCTTGATGGTTTTGGTTGACGATTTCTAAAGAGAAAATATGCAAAAACAAATTAGAAATGTGTGTACACAAGAATCGAGGCAAAACATTGAAAATTGAGCCATAATTCAATTCAGATGACGTCTCGAAATGATATGAAAATATTGTCTGAAAACCCCAAATTCTCTGCCACATCGACCAAGGTTCGGAATGATTCGAAATAGACCTTCGGACGATTGCTCGGAATGATTCGAAGATCGACCGAAGCCCAATACCTCTTAAATTTTAGGGGAAACTTATATTTGATGTTTGGAAGATGTATGTGGTGTTGGAATTTGTGTAAAATGTGTAGAAATGGTCGAATTAGCAAAATAGAGTAAATTTCCTAATTTGCTAAACTGTAAATCTGTGTATCCTATAGTAGGGTATGTATATGACCTTATATTTGGGTGTGTTGTGGAAGCTAAATGCATCCACAGATAGCATTAGGGTAACCATGTGTGTATAGAAGGTATCTAAGATGTGTGTGTAATTCCTGGAGCATCCACCTATAATTCATAGATTGTAATAAATCATTGATTTGTATGAATGTGATTGTGAATGTGCTATCATTATTATAGTTATCATTTGTGTGGTGCTGAGAGTATCCACTGGCAGTCATTGGGAATGACTTAGCCAAATAGGTATGTGTGTGTGTGTGTGTGTATTACATCAGTGATGCTGGGAGCAGTCACTGGATGTCATGTATTTGACATGTTATACAAACTATAATTAGTTCAAGGGTAAGGCTAGGAGCATGACCAATGATATGTGAATGATAGGAGGATTCCTTGCGTGGGTAAAATTCCCTAAAGGATATGCATACTAGAGGATTCCTTCCGTGGGTGAAAGTCCCTAAAGGATAACATTTGCATAATTGTATGAGTCACTGGAGGATTCCTTCCATGGGTGAAAGTCCTTAAAGGATAACGATACAGCATATGGAGGATTCCTTCCGTGGGTGAAAGGCCTTAAAGGATATACATGCATGAGTCAATGGGTGATTCTCCCGTGAGGTGCAAGTCCCTAGAAGAATAAAAATGGGGTCATTCTCCGTGTGGTACGAGTCCCTTAATGAATAAGGAGGTATTTCTTTCCGTGGGTGCAGAGTCCTTAAAAAGACAATACAGGTGCCATTATTTTCGTGGGTGAGAGTCCCTAAAAAGGATAAGGTTAATGGAGTATTCCTCCGTGGGGTGCAAGTCCCTTAAAGAATAAGAATGGTGGCATTCTGATGTATGTATTTTATTACCACTCACAATACTACGAATCCTTGTTGCCTGTGTAGATGGCAGGCCGTAGAAGGAATTTTTTTGCTGGAGAGGGTTTATCTCAAGGAGATGTAGATCCTAATTTGATGGGGATATATCAAGTCTTAGGTGATCTAGCTACTTCTATGCAGAGGGAGCATACTTTGAGACAAACGCAGACAGCTCCATGGACTGGTAATGGAGGAGGAATGTTGTGGCTGGAAAAGTTTAAGAAATTGTCACCGCCATCATTTGATGGTAGGGGAGAACCTACTTGGGCTCAAGAATGGGTTCAGGAATTAGAGAAGATATTTGAGGCTATGGAATGTCCGGTGGAACAGAAAGTCTGGTTGGATGTATTTATGCTGAAGGGAGAAGCTTACTACTGGTGAAAGATGGTAATCCGAGCTTAAGGAGAAGTTAAGGATTGGGAGGAATTTGAGAGGCAATTCTTTGAGACTTACTTTCCGTCTAGCTATAAAAGAGCTATGGCAGTAGACTTCATGAAGATGGAACAAGGCGGTCTCTCGGTAAGCCAGTATGAGGGCAGGTTTGCCATGCTGTCACGTTTTGCTCCTCAGATGATGACTAGTGAGGAGGTAAAAACAGAAAAGTTTGAAGAAGGTTTGAGGTCAGACATAAGGTCAAAGGTAGTGATTTTGGGATTGAGAACGTATGCCCAAGTGCTAGATTATGCTTGTAGGGTAGAGAGGGACAGTCATCTTGTTGTTCCACATAAGGAAGTTTATCGTGGGGACCGAGGCAAGTTCCATAATAGGAATCAGAGAGGAGGAAAGAGGAATAGGTTGGATTCCTATCCTAGGAGGGTAGAAGCGAAACCAGCTACTACTAATGCTGAAGCTCTGATTGCTGCACTATTTATCCAGCAGCGATATCCTATGAACTGCTTCTATTGTGGCAAGATTGGACACCTCAAGAGGGATTGCCGTGATAGGATCCAAGATGAAGCCTTAGCTCAGAGGGCAGCTCAGCAACCACAGCATAGAGGGAAAGTGCATGCCATGGTGGATCAGACTTTCTAGAGAGATGGGGATGCTACAAATGCGGTAGTGGAAAGTACACTCACTGCAACTGTGTTGTTTGATTCTGGAGTTACGCACTCTTTTATTTCTACTTAGTTTATGCATGCATTAGGTCTTAGACCATCATTCATGAATGAATCATTACACATAGCAAATCCTGTTGGAGGCACGATCACTCTCAGATCAATTTGTTTGGATTGTGTAGTTAGAGTGGGGGATCTTAACTTGGAGGTTGACTTAGTGGTATTGGGTATGTCAGAGTTTGACATCATTCTTGGCATGGATTGGCTATCAGCCTATCATGCAAGGGTGAACTGATTTGAGAAAGAGGTTGTCATTGACATTCCTAGAGGTGAAAGCATCAAAGTATTGGGAAACAAGAAGGATGAATACCAGACTGAATGCTTAGGTCTATTGGGAGCAAACAAAGGAGAGTCCTTGAAGATATTCCAGTAGTTAGAGAGTTTACCCAAGTCTTTCAGGAGATACCGGGACTACCATCTAAAAGGAAGGTAGAGTTTTGCATTGAATTAATGCCGGGTACAACTCCTATATCATTGGCTACTTATTGGATGGCACCGGTAGAATTGAGAGAACTGAAACATCAATTGGATGAATTGATGAAGATGAGATTTATTTGACCTAATGTTTCACCATGGGGAGCACCGGTGTTTTTTGTAAAGAAAAAGGATGGATCAATGAGATTATGCATTGATTATACAGGGCATTATGAATTCGTGGTTATGCCATTTGGGTTGAGCAACGCCCTGGCTGCATTCATGGATATGATGCATAGTGTTCAGGCCTTATCTGGACAGCTTCATAGTGATTTTTGTGGATGATATCCTAATATACTCCAAATCACAGGAGGAACATGAAGAACACTTTAGTATAGCTTTGGAGACACTCATGAAACATCAATTATATGCTAAATTCAGCAAGTGTGACTTCTGGAAAGATGAAGTCCAATTTCTTGGGCACGTGGTGTCAAGATCGGGAATTTCAATAGACCCTGCAAAGGTGGAAGCGGTTGTGAACTGGGAGAGACCAAAGAAGGTGGCAGAAAGTCGAAGTTTCTTAGGATTGGCAGGGTATTATAGGAGATTTATTGAGGGGTTTTCAAAGATTGTTGCACCTATGACGAATCTGACTAAGAGGTTAAGTTTGTTTGGAATGATAAGTGTGAGGCAGCATTTGAAGAGTTGAAAAGGAGATTTACCTCAGCACCAATATTAGTGATACCAACCAGTGGGAAGAAATTATCTGTTTATACCGATGCATCGTTGATGGGATTGGGATGTGCCCTTATGCAGGAAGGACAAGTTGTAGCTTATGCTTCAAGACAGCGTAAAGTGCATGAACGCAATTACTTGACTCATGATTTGGAGTTGGTAGCGGTAGTATTTGCTTTGAAATTATGGAAGCACTCTTTGTCTGGAAAAAACTTCGAACTCTTCACTGATCATAAGAGTTTGAAGTATTTGTTCACTCAAAAGGAATTGAATATGAGGCAGAGGAGATGGATGGAATTAGTACATGACTACCTCACAACCCTTCAGTACCATTCAGGAAAAGCGAATGTGGTGGCAGGCGTTTTGAGTAGAAAGCATCGGAATGCATTGGCTTGCTTAATGAAACAAGAACATGAATTGGTAGAAGTTTTTAGCAATTTGAGTGTACATCAAATGAAGGAAATAGTGGGGGATAGCTTTTTAGCTTAATTGTGAGACCATCTTTGATAGATAGAATCAGAGAAGGACAGAAAACCGATATGGAGTTACAATCTTTGGCTGCAGATGAGTCTAAGCCAGATTGGAAGGGATTAGCAGACGGAGTGATAAGATATTGAGGAAGACTATGTATTCCTACGAATAATTCGATTCAAGGTGAAATCCTTGAAGAAGCACATAAGTCGAAATATTCCATTCACCCTGGGAGTACAAAGATGTACAGAGATTTAAAGAAGGCATATTGGTGGTCGGGAATGAAGGAAGGACATAGCATTATTTTTATCCCGATGCCTTACTTGTCAACAAGTGAAGGCAGAACATATGAGGATTGCAGGATTGCTTCAACCATTACCTGTGGCAGAATGGAAGTGGATTTTGTGACCATAGATTTTATAATGGGATTGCCCAAAACTAAAGGAGGAAATGATTCGATATGGGTGATTGTGAATAGACTAATCAAATCAGCTCATTTTCTGCCAATAAGGGTTACAACTTCTAGAGATGAGTTAGCAAGACTGTATGTCAAAGAGATAATCAGACTGCATGGGGTGCTAGTGAGCATTGTGTCTGATAGAGACACCAGATTCACGTCAGAATTTTGGGTAAGTCTACAAAAAGTATTGGGTACGTGATATGATTTCAGTACTGCTTTTCATCCACAAACAGATGGACAAACCGAAAGAGTCAATCAAATATTGGAAGATATACTGCGAGTATGTGTATTGGAGTTCAAAGGAAGTTGGGGTGATTATCTTGCCTTAGCGGAGTTTTCCTATAATAAAAGTTATCAGTCGAGTATTGGTATGGCCCCATTCGAAGCACTATATGGGAGACCATGTAGGTCACCTGCTTGCTGGACTAAGGTGGGTGAGAATAGCATACTTGGTTTAGAAGTGATTCAAGAGACCACTGAGAAGGTAAAGATAATCTGGAAAAGGTTATTAACAGCTCAAAGCCGACAGAAAAGTTATGCAAATCGGAGAATAAGGGAGCTGGAATTTGAGGTTGGAAACCATGTGTTCTTAAAATTTTCCCCATTGAAAGGTGTGATGAGGTTTGGGAAGAAAGGGAAACTAGCACCTCACTTCATCGAACCTTTTGAGATATTGGAAAGCATAGGTGATGTTTCTAGCTGCCTTGCACTACCATATCAGCTGGGGGCAATCCACAATGTCTTTCATGTATCAATGTTGAGGAAGTATGAGCCGGATCCTTCCCACATTATTGATTGGACTGAACTGCCATTAAGGGAAGATGAAACTTATGAAGAATCACTGGTGAGGATAATGGACCAGAAAGAACAAATATTGAGGACTAAAACCATTCCACTGGTTAAAGTGCAATGGAACCACCATGACGAGGCATAAGCATCATGGGAATTGGAGTCTGAAATTCAAAGGAAACATCCAACATTGTTCACGATTCAAGGTAACTATAATTTCGGGTTGAAATTTCTTTAAGGGAGGTAGAATGTAGTGACCTTGACCAACATTTAATTCTATCATTAAGTGCTGGTCAAATCTTTAGTTTGACTTTAGGGATTTATTGTAAGTTTAGAGGCTGAATTGGGTTATATCGTAAATTATTAAAACCTTGTGGTAATTTGAGATATTTTTATAACTCAGGAGGTTTGGGCTTGGACCTAAAAGGCTTAATTTTGAATTGAATGCTTGGGCTGGTCGTTTCGCCCATAAAGGAAGAGGTAAGGTTGTTTTGGTAATTTACTAATTGCCGAATTTGAATTGAAGGGAAGTTGCCATTGTAACTATCCAACTTCCAAGTAAGAGAGAGGGACTCCAACTCAGCCATGTCTGTGTAGGAAAGTGGTCAAACGACCAACAGAAAGAAGAGAGGAAATCTGAATTTATGAGTTTTGCTGGAAAAGAGAAGAAGAACTGCTGAGAGAATGAGAACGTTTATAAGATCATACAGAGGATTCTCTTCAGAGATTAAGTGCAAGAGGTAGGGATTCTTTTGTATATGCTCGGATAAGTTCATAGGCATGTTTGTGATGGTATAGATATGATTGTTAGGTTGGAATGCATGTTTTGTTGAATTGTTTGCAAACTATCAAGTTAATTATGTTTAGTATAGTAGATTATGTGTTTTGCCATTGTTTTATGTTTATGGAAGTGTTTTATAACTTGTATGAGGTATTCTTAAGGTTTAGAAGAAATATGTAGTGATTTGGGTAGTGATGAAATTTAGACCTAGAATTACATGTTAGAAATTGTATTCTGAAGATAGGTGAAACCTTGATAGTTTTGGTTGATGATTTATAAAGAGAAAAGATGCAAAATCAGATTTAGAAATGTGTGTGCACAAGAATCGAGGAAAAAACATTGAAAATCGAGCCCATAATTCAAGTCGGATGATGTCTAGGAATAATCCAAAAATATCGTCCAAACACCCCAAATTCTCTGCCACATCGACCGAGGTTCGGAATGATCCGAAATAGACCTTCGGACGATTGTTCAAAATGATCCAAAGATCTACCGAACCCAATACCTCTTAAATTTTAGGGAAAACTTATATTTGATGTTTGGAAGATGTATGTGGTGTTGGAATTTGTGTAAAATGTGTAGAAATGGTCGAATTAGCAAAATAAAGCAAATTTTCTAATTTGCTAAACTGTAAATCTATGTATCCTATAGTAGGGTATGTTTATGACCCTGTATTTTGGTGTGAACATTATTATGAGTGTTGTGGAAGCTAAATGCATCCACAAATAGCATTAAGGTATCCTAGTGGGTATAGAAGGTATCTAAGCTGTGTGTGTAATGCCTGGAGCATTCACCTATAGTTCATAGATTGTAATAAATCATTGATTTGTATGAATGTGATTGTGAATGTGCTATCATTATTATGGTTATCATTTGTGTGGTGCTGAGAGTATCCACTGGCAGTCATTGGGAATGACTTAGCCAAATAGGTGTTTGTGTGTGTGTGTGTATTACATCAGTGATGCTGGGAGCAGTCACTGGATGTCAGGTATTTGACATGTTATACGAACTGTAATTAGTTCAAGGGTGATGCTGGGAGCATTATCAGTGATATGTGATTGATAGGAGGATTCCTTCTGTGGGTGAAAGTACCTAAAGGATATGCATACTGGAGGATTCCTTCTGTGGGTGAAAGTCCCTAAAGGATAACATTTGCATAATTGTATGAGTCACTGGAGGATTCCTTCCGTGGGTGAAAGTCCCTAAAGGATAATGATACAGCATATGGAGGATTTCTTCCGTGGGTGAAAGGCCTTAAAAGATATACATGCATGAGTCCCTAAAAAGGATAAGGTTAATGGAGTATTCCTCCGTGGGTGCAAGTCCCTTAAGGAATAAGAATGGTGGCATTCTACCGTGTGGTGCCAGTCCCTTAAAGAATGGTTTGGTCGCATGTGTGGTTAGGCTATGCTTAACACTCTTTGCATTGCATCATGAGTTGCATTCACTGTGCATGTGCATCATTTCATATTCATTTCATATTGCATTGATCATGATTGTTGTGTGTGCATTTATTGATTTAATGCGAGCCATGGTGGGACCATGAGGATTAGGTTGTGTATTCCATGGTGGGACCGTGATGATGATCTTATATCATGGTGGGACCATGAAGATTATTATGGGTATACCATAGTGTGACAATGTTGTGTGTGCTATGTAGAGCATGATAGACTATGATGATTTGGTTAGATGTTATAACATGGTGGGACTATGATAAATTGATTTGGTGATACCATAGTCGGACCTTGATGAACATGTTGTGTGCAACATGATGAGATCATGTGTACATTAAAGAGATATTATTGATGGGTAATTAACATAGTTGGACTATGTGTATGTTAGGCTGGGTAACATGGTGGGATCTTGTGTACTATACGCAGTATTGTATATTATTACATGGGGGGACCATGATTTGTATATCTTTATATAGTATATACTGAGACTATGTGGTCTGTTACTAATACATAAATGATTTATGTGTTAGCATAATATATGTTGTGATAGGATCATGCAATGATTGTATGATTGGTTATATGCTGGATTATATATAGAATGTGAAATACTATTGAAATGAAATGTATGTGAAACATGTTAAATACATTGTATTGAATTTATTAAATGATATTGAATTTATTAAATCTGCAGAAGCGAAAAGAATCACAACACCCTGCTGACAGGCTCAAGATCTGGGTTTTTCCCAAACCTTGAAACTCT
The DNA here is from genome assembly GCA_031762675.1 of Pachysandra terminalis. Taxonomy (NCBI): domain Eukaryota; kingdom Viridiplantae; phylum Streptophyta; class Magnoliopsida; order Buxales; family Buxaceae; genus Pachysandra; species Pachysandra terminalis. The sequence goes on along the minus strand of JAUPMG010113488.1, from coordinate 5,700 downwards.
TACTAAGACATAGCAACTCTCATTTACAATCATTTGAAACATCTTAAATATTAATTATAAACATATAAAATGATTTCCAATCATTCGGATAAACCTCAAATTAGTCCCACACATTGGTACTCATAATGAAATCAAATCAGTAACGAGAATGATAGGTTTATCATCGAGTTTTAAATAGATTAGGCATTATAAACAAATTAAACGGAAAATCAAATCATGACCATGATCTTAAACAAGAATCATACAGTATGTGGACTTACCTTGTTGCTGGAATTCTCATTATTGGAGTAGATCTTCTCCTTTTCTTTTTCTCTTCTTTTCCATTCTCTTCTTCACTACACACACCATTTCTACAGAAAACAACTAAAATACCTGAGTAGTTCTTTTTAGATCTAACCAGCATCTCTCTCTTGATCAAGTGGTAACCTCCTCTTTCCTCTTTTCTCTTCTTCTAACACAAAACCTACATAAACTTCTTAATCTCTCTCTCTCTCTCTCTCTCTCTCAATCATTTGGCACATTTCAAATTTTGAATTTGAATCTAAAGCTTAGGTGTTATAATTACTCACATACCCATTATCTATTTTTAATTACACTTTGACTCATGATTAGGCCCTTGATAACAACTAAATCCCAAATTATAATCTAACCCATAATTTAATCCCACTAAATTTTAAAAATTACTATACAGCCAGGGTAACTCCAATTAGTTATTCTTGATTAAACTATCAATTTCCTACGGTTGATTCTAAGCCATTACATTCAACCCCCCTTAAAATATTTCGCCCCCGAAATTACTTGAGGTAAAAGTTTTATAAACATCCAATCTTATAAGTATAATGTAACTTCACTTGCTACAAAAATAATTCCAAATCCCATTCCATAACTTTCTCAGTAATCTTATTTGATCTAAAGATTTTCATACACCCTTTTATTATAGTCTAACTTCCTTCACAATAAATTGTTTTGACAACCACACTCCCGCTAACTAATCACATTTCAAGTTGTAACTCACCTTCTATATATATATATAATTACGAAGATCCTTACTAACCAATTTACATGAGGAAGCTTTCTACCCAAAGCCCACAAGCGATTCTACCAGAGTAAGTTGCATGACATGAAAAAGATATATCAACGAGGGTGAGCTAGAACCCCTCAAGTATACCCCTATTAACCAGGTATTTAAACAGAAACATAGACCAGAACATATATAGGGAATACCGAATAGGTGATTTATGAAGTCTACAATTAGTCTTCCACATTTAAATATTTGGCATTAATTCTATACATTTGGAACTCATATCATTATAATGACTTAGATTCACTCTTAGTAGTTTTGTTATAATCAATTTCATACCTAGTTAAGCAAATAACTCTATCGTACAACTAAGGGAACTAAACTCTTGATTACGAAATGCATCATTCACTTCATAAGTATGACAATCAGTATAATGTGCAATTTTCTCTTCCAATCTCTCTCCGGGTTGGGTATCATGCATGCTGGTCCACACTCACTACTCATCTACATGATGTTGATTGCTTATAATCATGTCATTCACTAGAGAGTCACACTTCTCTTCATTGCAGTCACAATTCAAGCACATAAATATGTTAATGAATGCTGTTAATACACGAGCTTCCAGGAATGAAAGGCTGATCTCCTAAGCTAAACGTATATTAATAGGAACAGTAAAGTAAAGGAGCTGGCATTGGCATCTTGGGTCGTCACCCTCATCAAGCCTCTCTTGGGCATTATCATCATTCTTGCCTCTCTGGGAATTCTCATTTATTCTTTTTCAATTTGAACTCTTTCTAGAGTTGCGCCACAATTGGTCATCCGGACCGGGAAGTTGTATGCTATACCTTGGTAATCCAGTTCATTTGAGTTTAATATAATGCAGTAAATAGAAAATATGCCATACAAAAGCAGTTACATACAATCACATCATCATGCATCATGGATTCACATTTCCATGCCCACAAACTTTGGAGGTATTAAAAAGTTCCCCAACTCCCACATGTCACTTGCATTCATGAACAAATCACATGGACTTATATTACTGCCTTCTAATCACATTACCATGTCATACACGCGTCATAAGCGTAATATCATTCATTCATACAAGCTTTAACTTACATTATCAACATTCACGACAAGATCAACATGTTAGGATTATAATGTAGCCAGGCCATATTGCCTTGAAACACATCACCTCATAGTCAAACAGACATTATTGTCCACATCGATTAGGACTATTTATGCACCCTCTAAGGATAACCTTGCTGATTCTATTTATTCAACACACATACATATGCGACAAATAACTGTCTTACTCGGTTTATTTTATCTGATTCATTTCACATGTTTAACACTAGGTTTTTTATGAAGTCCCATTCCTTTATTAGGTATACGTGTGAGGTCTATATTTATTATGTTAAGTTCTCACTTACTCAGCGTTGGTTCCTTAGATTCAATGACATTAGTTACACTACACGTATTTTTGGTTCCCATGATCTTAAGTTCTTGTAGGTTCATACATTAACTAGAGTTTAGGTGTATACATATATAATCTCCTCCGATTAGTTCATGCTCAGGGTTCAATTTTCCATTAGGTGGTTTGTTACAATACACATGATTCAATAGAAACTATACTTCATTATATAATTATGCAATCATTCATCTTAGTGGTCTATTATCTTAGGTTAAGCTCACAGGCATCATATTCCGACTATGACTTACATACAACGTCATAGTCAACCAGAGGACAAAACATGGAGACACTCACTTAAAGGGTGGTCAAGTAAAAATGGTATAGGCTGAACACATAAGGCAGTCCATAGGACTAATGCTGACAACAAGGACTTATACTCACACGGCATACGAAAGACCAAACTTCATACTGTTGACAACTCTTATATGGGTTACCTACGCTCCATTGGTTCCTTTGTAAAACACTAACAATCACCTTTAAGGTCAACTTGGTCGACGGCTTCCTATGGTGCCGCCTAGGCCTACGGGGTTCTCTCTCAATCCACCCAAACAAAAATCCTGTTGGTGGACCAACTCCCACTGGCAGAGTCCTTAAGCAACACCCAAAAACCTCCACTGTCAGTGGGTTGGTCGGTGGACCGACACCCACCGACGGATTCCCTCATAGACCACAATACATGCCCTGTTGGTGGGTCGGTCGGTTGGTTGACTGACACCCACCAATGGTCCCACCAAGACCCCCCGACCAGCTCCAAACACCCTCCGTCGGTGGGGTTGTCAGTGGATCAATGGGTGCGCCGGACCACTGACGTGCCCGACCCGTCCCTGGGTTTCCTCTTTTGAATTTCCCATAATTCCCTCTTATCAAAATCCTATTCCCAAGGCTCTAAAACTTATCCTTACTCATTCTAAACTACACTAAACTCAAATTATCACTTTACATTCTCAAACAACATTAAAAAACTTGAATTCAATAATTTGAACATGAACAACATGTGTTATTCTTATAAACCCTAACTTAATCATAATTTCTCTTATTCTAGCACGCAAAGGGTCTATTTTCATGATTCATACTACACATTATAACATTTATGAGTTAAACATTGTAAATAGGGATGGTATTTGGGTTTTTGCTCAAATACCTAAGAAATCGAAAGGTTACTCGCCTGAAATTCGGCGATGTCGCGGTTCCCATCGATCCTCGAAGCTCCAACATGTCCCCTTCGCATTTCCAGCTTTGAATCCCCTCTTCTTGGCCTCCTTGGGCTGAATCCCCCTTTCTCCCATGTTCTAGGGTTCTATCTCTTTCAATTCCATAATTTAGGGTTTAAGAGTCACAAGGTTCTTATATACTCACTTAAACTTAGGATATGTTTGGCTAGGTCGCCAGGGCTCCACTTAAACCTGATTTTTAGTGGTCTAGTTGGGTCTTATTATTTAACTTTCAATTGGGAATGATTTTCATCGTGTCCTGATCACTTCTAGGTAGACTTACTCACTAAATCTTGCACTTCGGAAAAATGACCAAAATACCCCTATACTTAAATTTGGGATTTTTTGGTTCATTACAATCTACCATCCTTAAAATAATTTCGTCCCGAAATTTAACAAAACTAATCTTACATTCTCATCTTATTCTCTTCCTGCTCCTCTTGATCCTACTGTTGTTGTTCTACTACGGTTGTCGGCGTCTGCAATGGTGTTGAAGGTATTTGCATTGGCACTGATGTCGCGTCGTCTGTCTTGCGGTTGGCTGTAGTGTTGTCGTGTAGTCGTTGAGTGATTCTCCTTTAGGTCTTCTCTCCAAATTGAGTGGTGCTTCTGGCTGCTCTTTGGCGATTGAAATTCCGACTTAACCTCTGTGTGCCATTCAGGTCTGCCAGTGTCCGTAGCCTACCAGTATCTGTAGCTTGCCAGCCTCTCCTGGGCCCACCCATATGACACTCGCCCATGTGATACCCACCCACGTGACACCCGCCCCTGTAACACCCGTCTGGAACTGGAACCCACAATCCTCTTATTCGAATGCAGAATCTTGTTAGGCTAGTGATACCAACTATTCTACACAATCTTACAAGCTCAAGCTACAACTTATCACGAGGCAAACCAAACACTACATATATATATATATATATATTATTTAAGACTAGGGAATTAACATATCATGCTACACAATGACTTCAGTCACACATCACACTTCAAACCACACCAACCAACATTTTTCAGACGATTACATAGATTTCCTCAAAGTTAAAAATTTTATTAGGAATTTAAGTTTCATAATTCCACTTTTCTTTTATTCCTACCATGAATTATCCTTTATTTTAAATAACCGGATCTTACCAAGATTTTACCTTTGGAGATGAACCCTTATAAATATATCATATGGTATCTTTTATCCTTTCTTATAATTACGCTAACACTCCTTCTTTTTCATAAATCAATGGGTTAATGTATTCGCGACTACATCTTCCTAGACTTATGGAGGTACTTGGTCAGTGTTAGGGTTTTACATAATCATATACATTTTAGCAATCAACATCTTGCAAGCCTTTGGTGGTGATGTCCCATTGGACCTTCCAACCTAGTATACTCACCATACACTATATCCTTAACGTTCAATCTTCAGACTTTCAGGAATATTGAGCTTACTATCCTTCCGTATCCTTCAGAAAGTAACTTTTAAGGACGCACAACTAACAAGCAATTCTCACTCTCATCCTAGCATATCTATTCCCTTAGGTGTTCCTCTTAATCCTATTACTTTTCTTACCCCTAATTATATTTTAAGCCTAAGGTGTTTTTATATTAGGCTCTAATACTACTTTGTCACATCCCAATCCTAGGGTGTGCCTATCTTAGGACCCCGCTCGGATTCGGTTAATGCAATTCTCACCCCCTCCCCAGCAGGTGGAAAACAAGTGACTATAAGAAACAATATCTGAATTTTAGATGTGTTATGTATGTATGTATGTATGTATATATATATATATATATATATATATAGAATTACCAAGATCCTTACTAACCAATTTACATGAGGAAGTTTTCTACCCAAAGCCCACCAGCAATTCTACCAAAGTAAGCGGCAAGACCTGAAAAAGATATATCAACGAGGGTGAGCTAGAAACTCACAAGTAAACCCCCAATAACCAGGTCTTTAAACAGAAACATAGACCAAAACATATATAGGGACTACCCAATAG
>JAUPMG010113467.1:0-11947 GCA_031762675.1 Pachysandra terminalis | reverse complement strand
ATCCTGGGCTCGAGCTCTCTTAGAAGTTCTACTAGCCCTAGGCATGTTGGTTCTAGGGTTTTAAGGAAAGACAAATCAATTGTTTTGCAGTGAATCTAACCTTACATTCATGTTCCAATCATCTATTGGGGTTTCCTCATAAATTTTGAAGTCTTTTGTACTTCGGTAGATGCTCAGTATGTACCGAATGATCTATCGAGGAGTTCGGTTGACGCCTCGGTATGTACTGAGCTTCGGTCGATCATCCAGAGAGTTGGGAAACACTCTGTAGATGTCTCGATATGTACTGAATGACCTACCGAGGGTCTCAGTCGATGTTTCTAGGTACATTGTCCCGCAAGTTTCACTTTCTCGATAGATGTCTCGGTATGTACTGAGTGACCTAAGGATTGGTTCGGTCGATATCTTGGTATGTACTGAGTAACCTATCGAATGTATAGTTCAGCCCAAAATTTGGTTTTCTCCTAGGGTTTCGTGTACACATCCATGAAAACACATTTTCATAATTCTAAGCATCCAAAAACAATCTAATGTAAACATAAACACAGATCCATATTAGATTCAAACCACACACCTAGTTAATCAAGATCTATCATTCATTCTAGATGCAGATCCTATTGGAAATCATGCTTAATCACTATTTCATAGTAAACATCTCATTACACTTTATATATGTTAATAGAACTTTAGATCTAAATATTCCTAGCAAAACCACGAGTTAGCATGGAATCATACATGTAACTTTCATACCATTCATTCATGCAATGAATCCTAACACATTATCTATAACATTATTGGAAAACTAGGAAAATAACTAATATAAACTCAGAGGAGAATCCCTACCTCTCTTCTTCTCAAACCCTTATCTGCAAATTTCCAGCATTAGAAGATCACCAAGCCTTCATGTAGCCGTCTTCCTCCATAGCCTTTCTTCCTTCTTTCCTTTTCTCTTCTTTTCTATTCTCTCTACTGCAGAACTTTCTTAGATTTGGTTTGGACGTGTAGAGACATTTTCTCTCTCTTCTCTTCTCTCATGATCGTATACACTAAGCAGGAGAAAAGGTTAAGGAACATGTGTCCCACCCATATCTATACATAACTTCCTAATTCAATTTCCAAGGTGAAAGACTAATCAAACTCTAATGAATCGGTCAAATGACGCCTCCATTCCCCTTGTCTTACATGCCTAAGACAAACCTAGCTTTCATAAGGTTTTGAAAATAACTTAAGTGACCCCATTGTTTCTAATATTACACAATAGACCCTATAATTTGTTGTATTTACAAATTCTACTAATTTCTATTATTTAGATATACAAACCTATAAAATCTTTCATAAAGGATTCATTGATAATTATAATTAAATTATATTAATTATAATTTAAAGACACAGTTCGCTGCATCCCAATAGCCGAATAATAACAGAGAATTATGTTAGTAGATCGGCTAATGCATGATTGACAAGGGAAGTTATATGTGATGCTGGATACGTTCCCATGATCAAAAACAAGGTATGGGAATTGTTCCATTTGTTCACAAGTCATAGAAACTGTGATGTGCAAATAGAATAACACCCTAATATGGTCGTGTATTCGGGGGATGGTTCATGATGACATCTTAGATAGCCAGGGGTTGGATCTAGTGTGGGACATAAACTATTCGAATGCCAAATAGCATGCATTGTATTTCATATTCTTTTGCTTGTTATTATGTGATAATCTTGTGTGTGATACACATTGACTTGCATGTTATCAAATAGAGCTAGGCATATTAGTATAGGAGACCAACTTGTGTGGACTTACCCAAATACCAAGTGAGATGGGAGAGAACTGCATTATGTGGTGTGTGTTTGTGTGTATTGCTCATATCTATGAGATATTACTCATTATTTCTCTAATTATTATATCATATTATTATTTTCTCATAACATGTGTTTTTGAGTAACCCTGATTTGAAGAGCTCATCTGAGCTTTCAGCTTATGTTATTGTTAGTAATATTTTTCAGGTATTGGATGGATTCTATCGAAGAGAGCTACTCTGTGGGAATTATGGGAATAGAAGATATATGTTAGATTATCATATGTTAGATTGTAGATTAATTTCAGTACATTATAGAAACAGATTGTAACTTTTATTAATATTTATTAGAATTATCATATTATTACTTCCACTTATGCTCTATATTGCTTATCCACTCCCATTGTGTTGGGGTGAGAGTTGCACCTTCCAACATTTTGGGTATCCCAAGGATCTCGTTAGGTTTGGGATGTGACACTGTTGCATCATTGCACTGATTAGGAGGAGAATTGATGCAAGAAGTAAGGATTGTGGCATATACATCAATACAACTGAAACGTCATGAAATGAAATATCTTACTCATGACCAGAAGCTGGCAACAAGTCTTTGTGTTGAAATTATGGAGACATTATTTATATGGAGAGACTATTGAATTCTTTTGTGACCATAAAAGTTTGAAGTACTTATTTTCTTAAAAAGAATTCAATATGAGACAGAAGATGGATGGATTTGTTGAACGATTATAATTTTTCATTGCAATATCATCCTAGAAAGGCAAATGCAGTTCCGAATGCATTGAGTAGAAAACCCAGAAGTGTGGTAGCACATATGATGATTAAAGAATGGGAGTTGGTTGTGAAATGGTTGAGATGCAGTAAATTGGAAGAATCTGAAGTGAGACTTACTAATATCTCATTGAAACCTGTGCTTAAAAATCAGATCATAGAATGACAAAAACATGACCCATGGTTACAGAATATGGTTACACAAGAGAATAAACCTAATTGGGTAAAAGAACAAATGGAAGTATTCAATTTAAGGACAGAATTTGTGTACCTAACAATTAAGAAGTGAAACAAGAAATCTTAAATGAAGCATATAAGACCAAATATACAATACATTCAAAAAGCACAAAGATGTATGGAGATCTTCGAACAAGATTCTACTATAATAACATGAGGGATATGGTCGATTATGTAATGAACTGTGTAGTTTTCCAGCAAGTGAAAGCGGAACACCAGAAGCCAATTGGACTTTTGCAACCACTACCAGTGGCAGCTTAGAAATGGGAAGACATATCTATGTATTCTTTTTAATTGGTCTCCCAAGAAGTAGAAATGGAAGAAATTCAATTTGGGTTATAGTTGATCGACTAAGCAAATCAACCCATTTCTTGGTGGTCAAAACCATCATGAATATTGAGTAATTGAGTGAGTTGTATATAAGAAAGATTTTCATATTACACGGTGATCCTGTAATGATTGTGTCAGATCGTAATTCTAGATTTATAGCTTATTTCTGGAAGAGAGTACATGAATTTTTGGGAACTTAGTTATTATTTAGTACTGCATTTTATCCTCAAACGGATGGAAAAACTGAGTAATTCAGATACTTAAGGACATGTTAAGGGCATGTATATTAGAGTTTGGTGGAGATTGGAAGAAATATTTACCTTTAACTAAGTTTTCTTATAACAACAGTTATCAGAGTAGTATTGGAATGGCTTCATTTGAAGCATTATATAAACGACCATGTAGATCTCCTATTTATCGGATAGATTCAAGAGAAAGCCGAATTTTGGAACCAGAACTGGTAGTAGAGACTACAGAAAAAGTGAACTTAACAAGGAGTCAACTTCAAAAAAGCCCAAGATAGACAGAAAAGTTATGCATATAATAAAACGAAGTTGGAATTTGAAGTGGGAGATCATGTATACCTAAAGGTATCACCAATGAAAGGAGTGATAAGGATTGGAAAAAGAGGGAAATTGACACCAAGATACATTGGACCATTCAAAATCTTGAAGAAATTCGGACAAGTAGCTTATACAGATAAAAATAAAGCCTCATATGAACCTTATGGCGAGACCCCGGGGTTCCATGAGACCCCGGCTCTCCCATTAGATTCCCTATATTTATTTGCTGAGAAAGTATACCACAATTAATTATAGAAAGAGAGGGACAAAAAGAGAAGATTTTAATTAATAATAAGCCATGAGTGCATGTAAAGTAGGTCAATATCAAACAAATGTTAAAAATATAGGATAGGGTATAATGGGGGAACACAATCATAATAAATATCTCGTTTTCCTATGCTGCTACATGCATTTTGAGACCCCCTCAAAATTAAAAAAATAAATGGCTCTTGCAGTTCGGTTATGGCAGACCCCGAGGTCCCGCCATAAGGTTCATATGTAGATTATCCTATCGTTATAATGGACAAAAAGGATAAAGTGATATGGAAAAAAGTCATTCCTTTGGTAAAAGTACATTGGAAGAATCATGGAGGATTTACTTGAGAAACGGAAGGAGACATGTTGCAAAGATATCCTGATTTGTTTTCACCATAAGGTATATGAATTTTAAATTTCAAGGATGAAAATTTCTTTAAGGGGGGTGGAATGTAACACCAGAGGTAATCCGGGTTATAATTAGATAAATTTCATTAGATTTATTAGAAATAAAAATTTTATGTTTGTCAATTTAATTAGAAGAAATTAATAGTATAAATTCAGGTTTAAAAACATCAGGATATAAGAGAAGAAATTATGATGTTTAAGGTCATTTTTGTTGAATTTATTGATGATTAGGAGATTTTAAAGAAGATTAAATAGAAGGAGATGCCTTTAACTATTTACTATGTGTAATTAAGTTAATTAAACTAGATTAATTAGTACTTTAAGTTTAGCAAGGTGAAAAGGTAAAGAAGTAAATTTTTAAAGGGTAACTAGGATATTAATGTAAGGACAGGATCTTCATTAATTAAAGGATAGACTTTAGGTTAGTGTAGCTGAATCATAAGTCAGGTGTCACCTTGGGAGAGATGAGAGGAAACCTCATCCTCTCCACAGGTCGTCCAAATCAATAGAAGTGAGAAACAAAGTAAAACAGTAAAAAACAAAAAGAAGAAAAAACAATAAAAAGAGAAGAACGACAAGGAGTAAGGTTGTTTTGTTGTATTCAAAGGTCATTTGCTGCTCTACAAGATCTTATAAGGTAAACTTTAGCATGCATAATTCTAGTTCAAAATTAAATAAGAATAATGCATGCCTTATATAAATTCTGCAGAACTGTGTAAATCCGTCCACAGTATGTCTTTGAAAAACATATCAATTGTAATCCAAATTATGTGGAATAACTTTTCATAGATATAAATATCTCTTAGGATTCTTAGAAAAAGAAGTTTGGTTTCAAAAATATTAAAATAAGAAAGTTATGACTAATATACGAAAATTGTACAGATTTGGAGGCAATCAAGAACAAGTATGATTTTGATTTTTATGATTATATGGTTGGTTTAATTGATTCTAACTACTCAGAACTCTTTATTAGGATATAATTAAACTTTTCTTAAAATTTCAAAGTAATTGAAGATGAATTGATAGGGTAATGAGTAAAAACTCCATAATCAACAAACCTATTCATACAGCAGCTTAGCTTCGGTTAATCAAACACCTAGGCTCAGTTAACCAAATACCTTGATTAGGTTAGTCGTGGACTAAGTGAGCAACAGCCAAGATTTCTAGATTTCAGCAATTTAAATACCTAATAATCGAGATCTATTTGGTGGATAAGCATCGTAAAATTCGATGTTTATCTACGTATGTGTTTAAAGTAATTAACTAATAATCGAGATCTATTTAATAATTCACTTCAAATTAATCCCTAAAAATCAATTAATTAATTAAGGTCACATTGTTTCAATCTAAATTAATTTAGTTAGTTTAGGACAACTTAACATAATTTACATTGATCATAAATCTTAATGTAAATTAAACTCTAAAACAAGCATTACAATAAATTAATAATACTATGTCATTTAGTATTAAAATAATTAATTATTAAAAATCTTATAACTAGTTATTTAGAAATTATTAAGACATAATCAAAACTAAGTAACAATTATGACCACAGATAAGTATTTTGCATTTAAAAGATATTGTCACGAGTTCCAGTGACCCAAAGGGGTTGAACCTTGCAAGTCTCTCTCCTGGGAAATGGAGAGGATTGATGTGTGTTGATCTACAACTCGAGATTCAACGAGTGGACATGTATTAATTGAACCTAAAATCAATTACCCGTAAAACTTATAACTTGACTGAGCAACAATAACTAAGTGATCCTTTAGTCAATCTTATGGGGGATTGGCTATTGTTGGATTGCTTTGTTGTTAAAACCCTAATAACCTCTTCCCCATCGAGATTGTGTTTCAATTAAGAATACATATTATGCATTGCCAAGTCCTGCGGGGCAGTGGGCTATGTAAGAAAAGTGTGGATGGCAGAAAGCTGAAGAGGGTAGCCTCGGTTTGTCCTACCTACTGTTATCCACAGAAGGGGAGAGGCATGATAGCTAGGTTATGTGTGTATATGACGATTTGGTAATTACGAGAGTTAATTTATGATGGGGATCATCATCGCGTGGACCCGACTCATTAACAACTGAATGTATCTTAACGAGACATAGGAGAGTTGATTTGAATACAAAAATTGAAGATAAGATATGTCTTTAGTTTAATGCATGATTGCATGTATGAATAAGTGAGTGCTTGTGTGAATGATAATTGTGAGCATTACATGAATTTTTATTATGCTGTGATTTTGACTTGAGATATATGAAATTTTCTGAAAAAGTATATTATTTTTATTATTATACTGCATGAGAATTTTTATGAACATACATGCTATTGTTTTATTGGTCGTTGGTTCAAGCGAGTAAGCTAAAAAAATTCAGGATTGGCTACAACTTATTTTATTGAGGAAGTATATCCAGAAATTGGAAATGGAATTGATATGAACTATAGCCCATGCTAAGGCACGAAGTCCTCTTATCACATTTATGCTAATGGACAACATAATGGAGATCACCTCCTGGTCAGTTTCTGTATCCATCTTCATTCATCCACCTAATGGGACGGAAGAAGATGTGATCTTTAAAGGATATATGGGATAGAATGGAGATATTTTTTGGGAGACCTTTGTATTTTTTATATATGAGTGTAATGTCCTTTTTTAGAGGGATACTCCCAGAATATGATGTATATAGAGTGAATATGTGAGTAAATGAGGACCTTTGTACCTTCATTTTGTGAATAAATAAATATGTATTTCAATTTATTGAGGTTGAATTGGAAGTGATTCCAAAACAGAAGGAGAGGGCCGATGGCCGTCACCTCTCAATTGGAAAAGAATAGGTGGAATTGGGATGTGACAGCATAAGGGGTTAAGGTATATGCATTTAAAGGCCAATGGGAACCCAAAACCGATAAGCCAACCTCCATACATAGATTTCTCCACATGTTTCTCGAGTCATTTGATATTCAAATGGAGTGTTGGGTGCAAACAACAAGGACAATGGTCGCCCAGCCGTAGGCCTACTAACTGCAGGAGCATAAGTTTTGCCACCGGAAACAATGATCTCCCATTTGCAAGCTTACTAAGCTCCTCCTAAGATGGGTAAATATGGGTGGGACAAGGTTTCTGAGTTTAAATGATGCATTTTGTGATTCAAGCATGCATTTTGTTATATTATACAAAAGAAATATTGAAAATAAGCAAGAGATATATTATAAACAAATTAGTAACATACTTGAAATCAAGAAAGAGAACTAAATACTATCATGCTTGAATAAGAAAGAAACAAATAAGAAAATTATAAGAAAGATGCATACTTAGTCTACACTTATAGCATGATTAATCAAATGTGATAATAAGATAGAAAACGTATGATTAAGAAGAACATTATGAAATAAGTAACATGAATATGGTGACAAGAAAAAGGAAACTACTTGGACTTAAAAGAATGACTATATTATAAAGTGAGAAAAGAAAAGACAGATGTGTGAAAATGAAGTAATCCAAAAAAAAAAAAGAATCAAGCAAAAAGAGAATTTCATTTTCCCATTGTTTGAGAGGAGAAATAATTTTTTCTTGGTTTTATTTTATGTCAATGGACATAAAATGAAATCACCATCATAGGTATTGAATTAAAGTCAAAATCACAAGTAAAAATGTAGTTCCTTACATTCCCATAGATATAGGAAAGGACTCTTATCTTTGTCTACAGAAAATAAAAGACTAAATACTAAATTATGAAGTAGAAGGTATGAATTTAAAAAGACTAAAACTATATAGATAATAACCTAAAGAAAATGGTGAGGTAGAAAAATATCTTTTTGTTGCTTGAAGTTGTTAGACTTTCTTAGATGCTTCACTTGAATCCTTCTCTTCAAAAATGAGTTGTCAAGCTTGGATTTGATTCTCTCTTTGTGAGAATTTTCTAGATTATGTTTAGGAATTTCTAAAGAGAAATAGGAAGAGATTCTCTAAGGCCTAAAGGGAAGGCATGAAGCTGTGTCAAAATGGGTGAACATGAAGGGTATTTATAGGCTAAGGGTGAAGGCAATGGATTATTTTTGGGATTTTGAAAAGGGTAGTTTCTTTATTTTGGGTGGTATAAAATTACATAAAAACTGTCATTTATGGATTTATACTTTCAATAATAAAAAGGTTAAGGATAAAAGTGTAGTGACCCTTGTCCTTAAATTGTAATTAAAATACACTAATTATAATTAATAATGAGTTTTTGTGAGAAATTAAAAATGGTTGTATGTCTTATTATCTAAATTGGTATTTATTTATAATAAGAACAAATTTTGGGGACCATGGTGTTAATATTATAAATTTGGGGTTACTTATATAATTTTAGGTTTCTGGAAATTAGGGCTCTTGGGGTTGGACGTATGAAACAAGTATGTATGAGGGCTAGTTGTATGGCCATGGGAAGACAAGGGGTAAATTGGTATTTTCACATTCAAATGTGAAACTAGTAACTGAATTGGTTAGAGGAAGATCCTTCCAAATTGGTACATGGGTTGAGGGGAAGGTTTCCATAACATTCCTTCTTCCTAGTTTTGGGGGTACACGACCAAGAGAGAAAAGGGGGAGATTCAGATCTGGTTTGGCAAAAGGGAAGAGAAAGGAAGAATAGAAAGAGGAGAAAGAAAGGAAAAAAAGAGAAAAGAAGGCTAAGGAAGAAGAGGAGACTACCGGAAGAGATCTCGAGTGATCTAGTGCTGAAATCGGCAGAAAAGTTTGAAAGAGGTAGGATTCTATGGTTCTCCTTCTAATTATTTTCATAGGAATGTAGTAAAGGTTTAGGTGTGAATGATGATTTAAAAATTAATTAACGTGAACGATGATGAGTAAGAATGAAGGAATGGATTTAAATGCATAGGTTTTGTGTGATTATTGATATATATGTGTATACCATTGTAGTGACCCTAAACCATAATAAAGGATCTAATTGTAATCTAATTATGAAATTGGGGATCAGATTGTAAATAATAGAACTAATGGGAGTGTGCTTTTATTTTTCTTAGAATTATAATGGGCTGAACTTTAAGTCAAACGTATGGAACACTAATTAGGATTAATGGGATGGACTAATTAGTTTTAAAGGACTTAATAAACTTAACTAATCTAATTAATGTATTGGGCTTAGTTTATTAGGCTTAACTATATGGGCTTAAGGGAAGATGGAACTTGTGGGTGATATGGGTAATCTTCTTGTTTAATAGACCTCCCTGGGTTAAATCCCTAAATGTATGTGCTTCAACGTCCTCTTTGTAGGCCTCCCTGGGTGTTAATCCCTAAATGTACGGAAATAGCTTCGGGAATTAAGCCCAGTAGGTTGCGAATCCTACTAAACCACGTTGTACACATGGGATGATTAAATGTGGAGACATATTGACCGAAAGGTCGTGGACCGGGGTGTTGATGGAGATTATGGACCGGCTGATCACCGAATAGTGGAGTGCTTTCGTATGATTGATTGGCATGATATGGATTGATAGCATAATATGATTACTGTTATTTTTTATGTCCTTATGCCATATGATTACTGTTATACCATGATGATTATATATTGATTGGACAGATGTAATAGCATGAGAATGATGACTGAATTTACTTCTTACTGAACATTCCAAGCTCATGCAATCTGTTATTGTTGCAGATTAAGGAGATAGATAGTTGGATGATATTGCATGGATTAGGAGCTGCTTAAATTTATTTATTTTCACTTTTCAATTAATAGATCATATCTTATGTAATAGGCTAAATGGTTAATTATTTTGGGTTGTAGACTCTTCTGAAACCATTTAATTTGAATAATTATGTTCTTCCGCACTCTGATTGATTTATGAAAGTATTAGTAGACCTTTACTTTGTTATAGTGGTTTTTTCCTCGTTCCATGGTTGGGAACCCGAAGGTCGCACCTCGTGATTCGTGCCACCCACCTCGGGATTCGGGCTTTGGGATCTGGGTCGAGACAGGATGGTATCAGAGAACTAGGTTAGATTGCCTAGGGTTAATAGAAGTAGAACATGATTGAATTGTGTGTTGTGTGCATAACATGATTGTGTGTTTACTTATATGATTGTTTAAGCATGAGAACTGTAGGATAGAAGACTGAACGTCTGTTTTGGGTTTGTAGATGGCTGGTAGGAAGAGAGCAACGGCTGAGGGATCATATTCCAAAGCTAGGGTTGATGTTGACCCTCAGTTGGCTGGAGTTTATCAGATTCTTGGAGACATAGCAGCTCTCCAAAGGAATCAGGTGGAGCAGAATAAAACAACAGTAACTCCTATTATGTGGTGGGAGAAGTTCAATAAACTTACTCCACCAGTATTTGAAGGCCTAGAAGAACCAATACAGGCTCAGAATTGGTTGATAGACATAAAAAGAATCTTTATGGCATGGGATGTCCTGAAGACCAGAGAGTGTCTTTGCCTACCTTTCTACTGAAGGGTGAGGCATTACATTAGTGGAACATGGTAGAGAGAAACAGAGAGGCAGTAATGACTTGGGAAAACTTTAAGGTACAATTCCTAAAGACTTAACTACGTAGCAGTTATAAGAGGCAAATGGCATCTGAATTTTTTAGGTTAGAGCAAGGTCCACTTACTGTAGCACAGTATGGAGCTCAATTTGCTATCATGTCCAGGTTTGCACCACACATCATCGCAGAAGAGGCTGACAAGGCTACTAAGTTTGAGGAAGGCTTGCGACCATCCATTAGGAAGAGGGTGATACCCCAAGGGTTTAAAACATACTCTAGTGTGTTGGAGTGTACTAGAATGGTGGAAACGGACAACGTGAGGTACTTACATGAACAAGAGAAGAAAAGGATTAACCGAGATATAGAGAGAAGACTTATAAGTCAAGAGAGAGAGATGGGAATGGAGAACAAGGTTCAGATAAGAGGCAAAAGACTAAAGAGAAGTCAGTTCCAGTTGACACTACGGGTAGTGTGGTGGCACCATCTCAGCCACGCCCACCACCCTAGTGTTACAACTGTGGAAAGATATAACACATTCAGAGGTATGGCAGACAACCAAGGAGGGAAGAACCAGCTAGAGCAGCAACTCGACCAATCCAGTATAGGAGAGTCAATGTCTTGATTGGGGAGACGGATGAGTGTAGTGAAAAAATGACTAATACAGTAAATAAAGGTATTACACGCACACACTAGTTGATTTATTTACTTTATGTTGAATTAACATGACATAAACTCTTTGTGTGTGAGCATGTGCTACAAATATAACATGAATGAAGCATAACATACTATATGACTAGAAATCTTACTTTTCTAAATTTCGAGGGTGAAATGCTTTAAGGATGGAAGAATGTAGTGACCCTAAACCAGAATAAAGGATCTAATTGTAATCTAATTATGAAATTGGGGATCAGATTGTAAATAATAGAACTAATGGGAGCGTGTTTTTATTTTTCTTAGAATTATAATGGGTTGAACTTGAAGTCAAACGTATGGAACACTAATTAGGATTAATGGGCTGGACTAATTAGTTTTAAAGGACTTAATAAACTTAACTAATCTAATTAATGTATTGGGCTTAGTTTATTGGGC
>JAUPMG010113456.1:0-11948 GCA_031762675.1 Pachysandra terminalis | reverse complement strand
GAAATATCTCCCTCTCTCCCTTGCCACATGTCAGTCATCTAAACCCTCTACCCCTTTTGAATTCCTCATCTCTACCCATGATTCATAACCATCCCATCTCAACCCCTCCTTTCCAACTACTTCAAATCCAACCTTTAATTCAATTTTTCTAAACTAATACCCACACTTCTATCACCACCTATCTTCACAACAATGCCATCACATATTTACCACAATGCCATGTATGCACCTATTTAGAGAATTCTCTATCGATCTTCCTCAAGAAAAAGAGAAGCGTTGGTACACACTTAAGGAGTTAGAAGAGAAGCAGTATCCTTTCCCAGACTCAGATGTTGCAAGGATGCTTGAAGAATTGTTGGAAAAAGGGATCATTGAACTACCCGAGCCGAAACGTCCTGAAGAAGTTGGGCGTGTTGATGATCCTAAATATTGCATCTATCACCGTGTGGTGAGCCATCCCATTGAAAGGTACTTTGTTCTAAAAGACAAGATCATGAACCTTGCACGGGAAGGGAAAATTATTCTCGACCTAGACGAGGAGGTGGTTGAGTCAAATCATGCATCCTTTGAAGTTCAGTCACCACGCAGCCTCCCGAGATCACCACAACAAGATGTCAACTCACAATCAGTGTACGACAAGTCCATTTGCTTTGGAACAATGGACCCAGTCAAGGTACTAGCTCCATGCTATCCAAAAATGTCGGCATTGACCCCTCCCTAAGGTTGACGAACCAAAGTCTGACTTCGGCTCTGTCAATGAAGAAGAAAGGTGGACATTTGTAGTTCAAAGAAAACGACGCAAGCAACGCATGCGTCGTCTTCATGACACTTGTCCAAAAAGGGGGCAACAAAAGCCCCGAATTCGCAACCATGCCAAAAGGAAAGCCCAAAAGGGGTTGCCAAAGGAAGTATCACAACAAAGTGATGTATTCCAACAAAAGTCACAAATCCCAGTGACATTACATGAGTACATTCCTAGTGGGCTCTTCAAGCATCTCGTAGTGGTCGTTCACATGGTCTCATGTTACGAAACACATGAAGATGAGCCAAAGGAAGACAATGATGGTCCTTTAGAGAGGGACACTGCCACAACCTCATTCCCAAGCTCTTTCACATGTGAAGTTTTTGAACGACAGAAAGATGCACCATCGATCTTCAGCATTCATGATGTATTACAACTCCCCGGGAACATTAGACGCGCTCTTATCCATACTCTTGAAGATCCAGATGAGTATCTAGATGAACTTTCCCAGGTTAAGAGCCATGAAAGCAATCCACTGCTTTGCGCCGCTTGTTGTGCATCCATTGTCTTCACAGATGAAGATTTGCAGTTGGGATCCAAACCCCACAATCGACCGCTCTATGTTTCTGGATTCATGCGGGAACAAAAGATCAATTGCTTGCTTCTTGATGGTGGATCGGCTGTGAACATAATGCCAAAGTCTACAATAAAACAACTCGGAATTGCAGCAAATGATCTCTCTTGAAGTCGATTGATGATACATGGTTTTGATCATGGAGGGCAACGAGCCATCGACATGATCCGACTTGATCTCACCATTGGAGACTTGATTTCAAGTACTTTATTCCATGTGATCGACCTTGGCTCCATGAAAATGGAGTGGTGCCTTCAACTTTCCACCAATGCTTTAAGTTCTACAAGAATGGAGAGCAAAAGAAGGTGATTGTCGATGCCAAACCCTTTACAGAGGTAGAATCCTACTTGGCAGATGCAAAGTTTTATGCAGACGGTGATAGTCTATAAGAGATCACTCTGACCGAGATACCTTTAATGGAAAAAGCAAAGTCGAAAGGAAAAGAGGTCGAGGTGCTGGTAAAGAAAGAAGAAACAAAGTCTAATACACCAAGTGAGGTCATCATACACCCAAAGGAGGAACCAAAAGCATCGTCTAAGTCTTCGAATAAGCCAACAGTTTTTCAATATGTTCCAAAGGCAAGACAAAAGCAGGGGCAATCACCTTTCGTTGAATATTCAAATAGAGGTGAATCAAAAAAGTCTCACTTATTGAAGCAGGAAGACTTGGACACTTTGAAGGAAGAAATGAACAACCCACTCCCCAAAATGAGCACAACAAAATAGAGGTGAATCAAAAAAAGCCTCACTTATTCAAGGGTTTTGTTGAATCTTCCTACAAGTCTTATGTTGAACACGAGATCCTTCCTGCAAGGCGAACTAACGAAGGTTTCGATCCAGTAGCCTATAAGTTGTTGGCCAAAGCCGAGTATCATTTTGCAGAACCAAACTCATTGGGAGAACTCAAGCCTAAGGCCACTGGCCAAAAGGCCCACGGGCTCAATGATACCCAACGGAAACGCAAGCAAAAGGGACATGCGATTAAGGCTTCTAGACACAGGGATGGGTTTACACCTGTCTAACCAGTGCGAATTTTAGGAAAAGGAAGGAAGGATAAGGCGGTGCACCACATCACGATAAAAGTGATTGAAAAGTCAGACATCAAAGCGCCAGCCACCCGAATTTCAGTCTTTGACCAAATCGGAGTTCCCACTCCTCGTCTCTCTGTGTTCGAGTGACTAAGTAAGGCCCCTCAAACCAAGAAAAACTTGTTTCACCTTGCAAAAAGACAAATTTTATCTCAAGTTAAATTCCCTCGAAAGCAAGCTAAACCAAATGTCGAGCATAAAGGATAGAAAGGACCAAAAGGCGATGAGGAACCCCATAGCTTGATCCCGTCACGCATGAAGCGTCAATCAACAGTGGTGATAGACAATGATAGATAACTCAAAGCTAAGCGTCACACCATTATGCTCACGGGTCAGAAGAAAGCTCAAATCCAAAAAGCGACCAATGAGATGGAGGTATCATCTTCATATCATGTTACAATCGAGGATGATGCTCCCCCAGAACTAGAAGATGATGGGCAAGCCACAGTGGATGAGCTCAAAGAGATCAATCTCGGGACACAAAACGAGCCTCGTCTCATCTTCGTTAGCGCGCTCTTGTCATCTAAGGAAGAGAATGAGTATGTTAAACTCTTGACAGAGTACAGGGATGTATTCGCATGGACATACAAAGAAATGCCGGGTCTCGAGCCTAAGGTTGCAGTTCATCACCTTGCTATCAAACATGGAGTCCGTCCTATTAAACAAGCCCAACGGCGCTTTCGACCCGAGCTTGTTCCGCAGATAAAGAATGACGTCAACAAGCTAATTGAAGCCGACTTCATAAGAGAAGTGAAATATCACACATGGATTTCAAATATTGTCCCTGTCAAGAAGAAGAATGGAAAAATTCGTGTATGTGTCGACTTTTGAGATCTAAATAATGCATGTCCAAAAGATGACTTCCTCCTACCAATCACAGAATTGATGGTTGACGCAACTACTGGCCATGAAGCTCTTTCCTTTATAGATGGTTCATCAGGGTACAACCAAATCAGGATGTCACCAAGGGATGAAGAACTTACAGCATTTTGTACCCCAAAAGGGATATTTTGTTATAAAGTGATGCCATTTGGGTTAAAAAATGCAGGCGCAACTTACCAACGAGCAATGCAAAGAATCTTTGATGACATACTCCACAAGAAAGTTGAATGCTATGTGGACGACTTGGTAGTTAAGTCCAAGGAGAGGAAAAACCATTTGCAAGACCTTCGTATGGTGTTCAATCGGCTCCGAAGGTACCGACTAAAGATGAATCCCCTTAAATGTGCTTTTGGTGTTACATTAGGAAAATTTCTTGGGTTCATTGTTCGTCATCGCGGCATCGAGACTGACCAATCCAAGATTGATGCAATCCAAAGCATGCCAGAACCAAAGAACTTGTGCGAGCTGAGAAGCCTTCAGGGCCACCTTGCATATATCCGACGCTTCATTTCTAATTTAGCAGGTCGTTGCCAACCCTTTAACAGACTGATGAAAAAGGATATACTCTTTGAGTGGGATCAAGCCTATACCACTGCTTTCAATAGCATTAAGGAATATCTCCTAAGTCCTCTTGTTCTAGCAGCTCATATACCAGGCAAGCCGGTGATCCTCTATATCGTAGCACATGAGAAATCTCTGGGGGCATTACTTGCATAAGAGAATGAAGAAGGAAAAGAAAAGGCCCTATATTACTTAAGTCGAACCCTTGTCAGTGCAGAATTGAACTACTCGCCAATTGAGAAAATTTGCCTTGGACTTGTCTTTGCCACCCAAAAGCAGCGACATTATATGCTTTCTTATACAGTCAAGCTAATCTCAAAGGCAGATCCACTTAAGTACATCATGTCCCAACCTATCTTGTCAGGGAGGCTGGCTAAATGGGCACTCCTGCTCTCGAAATTCGAGATTATCTATGTCCCTCAAAGGGCCATTAAGGGTCAAGCATTGGCAGACTTTTTGGCTGATCACCCTATCCCAAATGAGTGGGAACTACCCGAAGACCTTCCTGATGAAGATGTCTTCTATGTCAACAGCTATGCACCATGGATGATGTTCTTTGACTGAGCTACACGATGTGATGGTGCTGGGGCAGGTGTGGTTTTTGTTTCCCCTCAGAGGTAAGTATTGCCATATTCCTTCACCCTTGGGGAACTTTGCTCAAATAATGTTGCAGAGTACCAAGCTCTCATCATAGGCCTCTAAACAGCCCTCGAAATGGGAATTTCACAAGTCAACATATACGGAGATTCTAAGTTGATTGTGAATCAATTGTTGACTCAATACGATGTAAAGAAGCCAGACTTGGTACCTTACTTCCAATATGCCACCCAGCTAATGGACAGGTTTGAAACCTTCACTCTTTAGCATGTTCCCAGAAAAGAAAACAAGCAAGTAGATGCCCTTGCTAACCTAGCGGCAACATTGGCTGTGGCGAAATCAGACGAGGCCAATGTTCCGATTTTCCAAAGATGGGTGCTACCACCAATCCCAAGACAATTTGAAGAGATCAGTTTCATTTCTATTTCTGTAACAGAAATAACTGACTGGCGATACCCAATCATCGAGTATCTCGAACATGGGAGGCTACCTGAGAGTCTGAGGCATAAGACAGAAGTAAGACGACGAGCACCTTGTTTTATTTATTACAAGGGTACATTATATAGACGGTCTTTTTATGGTGTCTTTCTTCGATGCCTTGGAGACGAAGAAGCTACACAGACCCTTGATGAGGCACACTCTGGAATCTGTGGTGCTCATCAATCGGGCCCTAAACTACACTTTCAAGTGAAGAGGATGCGGTACTTTTGGCCAACGATGGTGCGAGACTCCATGGAATATGCTAAGAAATGTCAAGCTTGCCAGTTTAATGCAAACTTCATACATCAGCCTCCGGCACCTCTTACACCGAAGTCATCAAGTGGGCACCTCTACATTTTGGCAGCAAAAGATTATTTCTCCAAATGGACTGAGGCGATTCCGCTTAAAGAGGTAAAGAAGGAAACTGTTGTCAAATTCATCTGGACTCATATTATCTATCGATAAGGAGTCCCTTGATATATCATCACTAACAATGGAAAGTCGTTTACAATAGCTCCATCGATCAACTTTGTGCAAAGTTCAATATGAAGCAAAGAAATTCGTCCATGTACAATGCTCCTACTAATGGTCAAGTCGAAACCTTCAACAAGACACTGCAACCTGCTTAAGAAATTCATCTCAAGGACAAAAAAATATTGGCAAGAGAGGATTGGGGAAACCCTTTGGGCATATCGAACAACACATCGGACACCCACACAAGCTACTCCGCACTCTCTTATTTATGGTGTAGAAGCTATTCTCCTGCTTGAATGTCAAATCTCTTCGTTGCATATTTCCATTCAATAAGGGTTAACTGATGAGGAAAATGTCCGTTTACGCCTTACAGAATTAGAAGTGTTGGATGAGAAAAGACTAGAGGCGCAACAATGCTTAGAGTGTAACCAAGCCCGCCTCTCTAGAGCTTTCAATAAAAAGGTTCGACCACGTTCTTCTCAAAAGAGTGATTTGGTTCTAGCTGTGAGAAGACCCATCACCATAACCCATTGAACAGGTGGGAAATTCGTATCAAAGTGGGATGGGCCTTACGTGGTTCAAGAAGTCTACACCAGCGGTGCTTACAAAATAGTCGTCAAGGATGGATGAAGGATTGGTCCAATCAATGGAAAGTTTTTTGAAAAGGTACTATGCCTAAAAGAAACAGTGATTCTCCTTGTCGTACGAGTCTAAACTACATGATACTCCTGGCCCATATGAGTCTAAACTCTGAAAAGCAAAAAACAAAAAAGCCTACTAGGGCGAAAACCTGAAAGGGCGGTCTAGGCAGATAAAAGGGGGCATACACAAAAAAATCCTTTAGGTTGAAAACCCGAAATGGCAGTCTAACAATAAATGAATTACGTGCGACTTGATCCCTACTCGGATATGTAGGCAACCTGGGAAGTTACTCCAGTTCCAGTCCTAATCATCATCTTTGTAATGACCCAAATCCCCATAGAATGTCCTCATCTATTTGTTTATATTTTATTAAAATTTTATGCAATTTTTAGTGGTTTATTCTCTTGGTTTCTAGTGTTAATTGAAGTTTGGGGGCCTAGCTGTAATTAGGAGAAGTTTGGGGTGGACTAATTTATAGCTGGACATTTGTGTTGGACTTGAACTTGGGTTGTTGGGCTTTGTCCAGATTTGGACTTGAGGCCCATGAACTGAGTTGGGGTCTTGGGGTTATTTCCTTGTGTTTTGGGGTTAGTGAGATATTACCCCAAACATATCTTGGTTAGCACGTAGGAAATATGCATGGAAGCATGCTTATGGGGGAAGGTGTGGGTCTTTGAGGAGAGACAGTCTCCTCCCTCTCCCAATGCTTCCGTTGTCTCCATAGATTCTTGGAGAGGTTTACAAGAGAGGTTGGGAGTGAGAGCGGAAAGAAAGAAATCTGAACCTTCTCTTTGGTGTTTCTTTGCTTGGAAGAAGAAGGAAGAAGGAGGAAGAGTGCAGAAGGGAGACTTAGAGAAGGAGAATTCCCGAGTCATCATCTTGAAGAGTTTCAGGTAAGAGTTTCAGGTAAGTGAAAGCTTACTGGTATGATCTTTTTATGAAGTTTCATTTTGTTCAATGTTGTTCTTCATGATATCATGTTCATTTGGTGATTGGATGCATGTGAGTAAGCAAGGTTTGCATATGGTTTGTTTTGTATAACCTTGCATGCTTGAATCTAACTCTTTTGATGTTTTGAGATCTTCTTATGAAGTTTCAATTTGTTCAATATTGTTTTTCATGATATTATATTGTTTTGGGTGATTTAATGCATGAAAATGAGTTAAGATTGTATCTAATGCATTTTGTATAGCCTTGCATGTTTTAACCTACCCTTTTTAATGTATAGAGAGACCTCTGGAATAGAAAAGGTTTGGGTTTTGGAACCCTTGATAGTGATTTCCAGAAATCTGGAAATCCAGATTTAGGCTTGCAAAGCCTTAGAAGAGTTTAGATCTACACGTGAGGACAAGTCTCCTTGGCCTAAAAATCTCACCGTAGCTACCTTAGGGGATTACGAACTTCTGGGTGAAATTTCACCCAGAACAGACTAGGATTGTGCTTCAGCGACCTCGCTCGGCTCACCGAGTGACCCCGTTGAAGTATAGTCAGGTTCTGGAAGTGTCCGCCGAACCATTTAGGCGTACTGAGGTCGCCGAGCTTCATCGCGTCGAGAGACCCCGCCGAAGTACAGAGACCTTAACTTAGGTTCTGTAAAGGTCGCCAAGACAGTTTCGGTGCACCAAGGCAGCTCGTCAAGCTTCGGCGACCTCACTCGGCTAGCCTAAGGACCCTACCGAAGTTACGAGACCCATTTCAGGTCTCTCGAAATGTCACCGAGGCTTTCTCGACGTCCTGACAGACCTCACCAAGCTTCGGCGACCTCCTCGATTCGCCGAAGGATCTCGCCAAGACAGTCCGCAGAACCATTTTCGGTTCCCCGAACAGTGCACCGAATACCTCGCCGAGACCCAATGCAATCCCTTTGCTTGGTATTGGACACTGGACACTTGTACCCCTAACCTAGTTATTCTAGCAAGCTTCTGGTGCTAGTGGACTTATCCAACAGTGTGACCCATCAACCTAGGGTCTAACCTATCTTTAGTGGCCTAGTAGACTGAGTATCTCAAGGATCTTGAGATGATAGTTCCAGATCCACACAGAGGTTCTAAAGCCGTGTTTTGGTTGGGATCTGATGTGAGACTACACCATAGACATTGTCACTGATTCTTGGACTCATAGTTGACCCTAGAATATCGACTTGAGGTTCGACATTTAACTGGGCGATAACCCTTACCCTTAGATTGACTTATATACCCTTGATTTCATGGTGTGCATCACACCGTTTGGTGGACCTTTGGAATGAGTTATCCACTAGAATACATAGATACTTAGTTACTGGATCTGGTTAGTGAGCAAACATGGGATTGTATTGGTCGTATTAGTATTGGTTTTCTGACCCAAGGTTGACCTGAATTGTCAACTTGAGATGTCTTGATATTTAGTGGGTGAAATTCTCCGAGTGTCGTACACCCTATACTTAGTAATAGGTGACCTTGGCTCACCATTGGATCGGGCTTATTCTCATTCCTTGGACTTGGTCACTTGCCCTAAATCATCCTCGAACTTGATCACTTGCCTTGGACCGGACTAAGACCAATTATTTTGGATTTGATTAATGGATTAAACTACTAGCTTATTGTATTTGGTTGTGTGAGGAACACTTGAGAAACGTAGAATGGCATTACATCGGATTATCCGTGTGTATGGGCGCGTGAATAGTTTCCGCTGATAACAATTCTCTGGTTTTCAATTTAATAATGCATTACATGCTAGGTTGTGTAACTGTTAAGTGTTCCCGGTAGGTGGTATTTGGTGGGTGGAACTCCCTGAGCCTTGACTCAAAATTATCATTGAGTTGGAATCCCCGAGCCCAGCTCGAAATTTAGCAAATGGTGAGACTCCTACCAGGGTGCGCCCAAATTGGAGATGGGGTATCCAGCTACTCCTGGAACACAGGTTCCGAATGTTGTTGGTTTGGATTGAGAAGCGACATGAGGGGCACTTAACGGAAACATATCTTAGCACATACATTGCACTTCATTGAACATTGTATTCTTTGATTGAGCATACATTTAGTGCATATGCCTGGTTCATCTCATCTCATCCTCAAAATATTCATATTTAATTAATTATTATCTCTTACTTGTATTGTTGACATTATGGATAGCATATGGGGATGGTGACTAGTATTTTTACTTAGTGAGCATTCAAAGCTCATGCAACTTGTTATGTTGCAAGATGAACAGGTCGCTGGTAGTTTTCCATTGCAGAATCATGCAGTTTAGTTTTCTATTTTTAGATTGTGCTCTTGCGAGAGCTTGGCTTGTAACTATATTTACTTAATCATTTGAACTATTGTATTTATTTTTCGGTCATGACTCACCTGAAGTTATTGATAGTTGTAATTTGAAATGTTACTTCTTTTCTTTAGACTTCCGCACTCTGAATTCAGTAAAAGTATTATGTTTTACTTTTATTGTTTGTGAGATGATAGCGATCAGCGGTCAAGAAAAAGGATTCCGAAGATCTCGCCTTGAAATTCGTGCCAATCCCTGTTAGGATTTTTTTTGATGTGGGTTTCGAGGTGTGACAATCATTTATCGATCTTTTTTTTTTGAATAGAATGGATTAAATAAAATGATGACCACACTTTCTCTACAACAAGAGCCTTGGAAAAAAAAAAAAGAGAATGTAGCTTCTTTATTAAAAAAAAAAAAAAAAGGATTACATCAGATGAAGAAAAGCAAAAGTTTCATCACATTAAATGAAAAGAAAAGTGCAAGCTAAGAACGATTTTCTTCAAATACAACCATGTGAGCTTTCCCCAGTTCAGAATCCTTAGTTCATTGCGAGCATCCTCCAATAATCCTTGCATTGAGTTCAGAGTCGCAAAATCTGCCTCACAAGCAATAGGAAGGGAATCGATCTCTGCAAGCTCTTTGTGAATGGCAGTCACCGTCGCTTCCCTGTCGCCCACTAGTGTTATACTCTAAGAAAGACCTTCACTAAGCTCCTTTTGCTTGTCTTCTAAAGCTTTCAATTGTGCCCTCAACTCGGATTGTTCTGAATGAGTATTTGTCAAGTCTTGCTGCAATTTTTGAATACGCTCGCATTCAAGATCTCGATCAAGTGTTACAATACCAAGGCGAAACTCAGCATCCCCACGATGTTGAGCTTGCATCTCCAAGGTCACATGCTGGCTAAGTGATGATTGCATATCGAGGTAATGACCAACATCCCGAATGTATCGATTGATACAATTTTGTAGAGGTGAAGGATCCACCGACCTGGTATCCACAATCGCACTAAAGATCTTCTCAGCATATTTCTCGATGGAAGTAACCTACACAACAGGTAGTCACAATAACCTCTGCTTCAGACTCTCACCAATGGACAACGCACACTTACGACGAGCCTCTGAAATCACCTCTACTGCCTGAAATACAGAGATAGTGGGGGCATGGTTGACCTTTGGAATGATTGGTGAAGGCAACCATTCCTTAGAGGGGATAACGACATTGTCGGATGTCTTCGTCTCAAGAGTGGATAAAACACGCGGAGCCTTGCTATTTGGTACTTCTAGACTAGATGTCACAATGAAAGAACCTCAATGTTGAGACCCTTGAATGCCGCAAGATGTGAATACCCCAACTCCTTTGGCAGCAAGGTCAAAAGCGCTTGGTCCTTCAATGGAAGCACTACTGTAGTCAAGCTCGTCGTTCTTTCCGTCCTCTAAGCCTTTGTCTGGTACCTAATAGATTCACCAAGATGAAAATGATTGGTAAGTCTTTAAAAGATGACCATTGTACCTCATTACAACATTATATATAAGAATGATAATACTTACAGTTTTGTCAGGAATACAATGAGAAGACGCAAGTGGTATGTTTCCCTCACAAGAATTTGTAGAGGACTCCATTACATCCACCACAGAGGCACGTGTCCTTTTAGCAAGTAGAACCTTTTGTTTCAATTCTCGAAGGTTGTTGTCAAGCATGATATAGATAAAAAGTAATGCGTACAAGGCATCGTATAGTACGATCTTTCTCAAAGAGGTACGCCTTCGGCTAAGGATACCTTCTAACCACTCCCAATAGCCTTCGGTATAAGAAAACCCGGTGTATAGCTTGAAGGAACTTCTCCATCGTACCTCCTTGGTGATAATTCGTTGGCCAAGCAGTGTGAATTCTCTTGATCGGACCAAGTTTGAATGATGAGAAGATGCTAGCAATAAGGTTTTTGCACCAGAAACAATGTTTGAGCCTAATGTTTCCAAACCAGATAACTCTTCAGTGGACATAGTCCACCATTGAGTTAAATGAGGAGGGTTTTCAGAAACAGCATGTCTCGGAGCCAGTGACTCAATCGCTGGAGAAAAGATAGAAAAAGTTATACCATTATTCATAGTCTTATCATCCGCATCAAGGACGATCATATTCCGTTGTTCCGAAGTTGAAAACAACTCCTCAAAAGAGAACCATGATCACACAAGTTTCTACATCCTGCATAACAGATGAAAAAAAAAAAGTTTCGTTAGACGTCTTTTTCGGAATTCCCACACAGGTTCTCTTTAATTGCAAACATCAAATTGGATTTGGAAATTCTTCTTTAGTGACTTTCTATCCAAACTCAAAGAGGGGTAACGTGGTTACTCGCCTCAAGAGACTATTCCTTTGGTTATTGGCACCGTATTAATTGGGTTGTTAAAAAAAAAAAAAAAAAAAGAAGAAGAAGAAAAGAAGTGGTTTCATTGGCACTATGGAGCATAGTTTGAAATTTCGGTTTCGGATAAGGTATCCGAAATACGAAATTTACTTATTTCGCCGAAAATATTTTGGTAAAAAAGTGATCGAAATTGTCGAAATTTCGGCAAAATAAATTCACTTTGGTCAACTTTGGTCAAACTT
>JAUPMG010113445.1:0-11949 GCA_031762675.1 Pachysandra terminalis | reverse complement strand
GGATTCCTAGAGCTCAAGTACATTTCCTATCTTACTGATATATTCTATACTTAAGCTGGGAACCTTTCCCACTAAAGCAATTTAAGATGTTTAAGAACAATAACCTACACATACCATTACATGGAATCATGGAAAACTATACTTCCAAGTGAAGTGTATAGTTAATCAAAACACACACACACACACACACACATATATATATATATATATATGCCAACATTTTATGGTTGACAATTTTGCATAGTAAATTCGT
This sequence comes from Pachysandra terminalis, assembly GCA_031762675.1. Lineage (NCBI taxonomy): Eukaryota > Viridiplantae > Streptophyta > Magnoliopsida > Buxales > Buxaceae > Pachysandra > Pachysandra terminalis. The sequence goes on along the minus strand of JAUPMG010113445.1, from coordinate 11,696 downwards.
AGAGTTGTTCTTGAAGAAGAAGAAAAAATAGTGTCAAGTATACTACATACCTTTGAAAGAACTGGAAAACTATTAAAAAGTAATTTGTGAAGCTGAAGTTAGAATTGAAACGAGTCGGAATGAGATCAACACAACTAACCACCTTTGCAAATTCAATTTTCAATGGCATGCCTGCAAGAACAAACCCATCAAGTCCTCTCTTTGCAACTATTCCATCATCTTCTTTCTTAAAGTTGATAAAAGCGTAACTACGACCAAGGGATTATGCAGTATTACTGAGATTTTAGGTCTTAGTTTCTACACCTGAGTTTGGGTGATGATGCAATATTACTGAGAAAATAGCAGAATTTCATAAACATAAACAGGTGAAGTAAGTTGAAAACCTAGAGGGAACATTGATGTAGAACTTGTTTCTATGATGGAAAGCCTACAGGGAACATAAAAGGTATCGCTTCATTAAATTCATACAGTATTGCCATGCCCAGAGCACAATTCTGATCACAAAAGCAACATAATTTGTTGTAAAAATATGAAAAGAATACATAGAACCTCAAAAGAAAAATGGAAAAATGTATGCCTGTTCAAAGTAAACATATATGCCACAAGAATCTATCCAACTGCATATTAGAATGTTAGGGGAGATGGACTATTTGCAACCAATCTAAGTAGCAGCTTAACAACCTAAGGAAAAAGAGAACCTAGTAATTAAATCCAAAATAACAACACGATGTATTAATATCTAGAAAGAAGTTAGAAGGCCGGTCACAATCAATAACATGAACTTGAATCAAACAAAAATATTGTAAATTGACAGAACCAGCAAGATCACAAATTCAAATTGATTATCACTAAAACATAAATTTACAGGAAAACAAACAAACCAAAATATGCAGAAATAGAGAAAGAAAGAAATAAATAAAGAACAACCTAATCGTTCAGACCAAACTACGACGAATCAAAAATACCTAGTGAAATTAAAATAGGAAGAAGGGCAAAGAACCCTAACAAACTTGCTTATTGAGAATGATAAATGAACAAAAAGAATAAAACATAAAAAAGTTATGAGATTACAGAAAGTTTGAGATCGATTGAGTTAGAGATCAAATCAAACCTTGGGATTTGCTGATGGTGACGAATAGCAACGGAGAGTGACAGCGACGGCAAGTGATAACAGCAGCAATGACGGCGATGGCGACAACAATGGCGACGACGATCGACAGGAACCGCAATGGCGAGTGATAGCAGCAGCAGCAGGAAGAGAAAGAGAAAGGCGGGAGCGGAAAGAGAAAGAGAAAAGGGAAAGAGGGCTTGTCGCGGGATGGAAGAAAAAAAACCATAGTCGGTGGTTCTTATAAAACCACCGGCTATTATACCATTATCGGTGATTTTACTTAAACCGTCGTCCATGTACAAGTCCTATATCGGCGGTTCTTATAAAACCGCTGACTATTAGACCATTCTCGACAGTTTTACTTAAACTGTCATCTATATACAGCTCCTATATCGGCGGTTCAATAACAACCGCCGACTATTATTCCTATATCAGTTTAATTCAGACTGCCATCTATGGACCATATCTATCTCGGTGGCTCCTTATAAACCGTCGTCCATAGTCATGTTATCAAAGCGGTGTATATAAAATCGCCGATATAGGATTACTTTCACGCGGGAAATTTCCCGTGCGTAAGGGGTTTATCGGGGTTTCTTATGTGCTATGTTGGTTTATCGGGGGTCTTAAAAAAAACTGTCTATTGTTCATATACCGACGGTTTAATAAAATCCGCCGGTAAAAACCCCTTTTCTGTAGTGCTTCTCCTCTTGTCTATTCTTGGATTTCTCTCATTCAAGACCACCAAAGTTATGGGGGCATTGGGAGCCTTAGGTGGAGGGGCAACCAATTTCATGGGACTTATCATACTATGTAAAGCCTCAGGAGTTGCTTCCCTTTCAAACGAAGGGCAGTCCGTGGCATATCCCACGCTGGGGGTAGGAGGATATCCATGATGGCTAACTTCTCCTAAACTTTTTTTATATCAAACAAATACATGATGTGTAGCAAGGTGCGATAATTCTTATAGTAGCGATGATGATAACTCAGTGAGCATGCATTTTGAAGTGATGACGTGATTTTTTACCTTCATTAGCCGAGAATGATGAGTAAGATATGTCGGGTGAAGGTGCTACGGTAGTTGTCACCACCTGAATTCTAAAGCATGACTCACACGCACGTGAGCATAACTTTAGGATTCCAATCCTAACTCTCACCCTCAGATCAACCAGTACATACACCAAGAAGAGGGTGGAAAATCACAAATACCTCAGAGAAAATCCATATATCCAAAATAGGATCCACAGCGGAAGCTAACAACATCAATATAATATAAATACATCAATGACACAAAGTGGGGCTCACCTCTAAACGAATCCTCACGCTCAAAGAAGGGGTGGAAACACCAGAAATCTCTAACTAACAAGAGAGAGAAACTAAATAGAGCAGAAACAAGAAATAAAGATCTAACTACGAAACGACCTCAAGAGTCCTCCTCAGCAATCCGGGCAGAAGTCCTAGTCGAAGTCCTGATCGTACGTCTCGTGCTCACCTGAAATGTTATGAGCCAAAAGGCTTGAGTTGCTCGCTCAGCAAGTGCAATGTACAAGTACAATGAAATAATCAGGATGACCATGATGCATGCATGGGATGCCATGATCAATGCAGGATTCATTCATTTTATGCAATGACATGAACAGATACATATATACATAGGCCCACACACAATGGCCTCATCAAACACGTGATATGCACATGAATGTTATCCACATTGTGTTGTTTTGATGTCTCACACTTGATCCGGACTATAACACCGCGTATCTCAATCGTGGATACACGGCCCCTTTCGTGCTAAGGATACCTCGCTGATTCTGTGTGTACAACACAGTTTTAAAGAGTCTAAACCCATGGGCGATATATCCCACCATCATTTTTTTATCGTGGGAACGAATTCCGGGGCGCCCTAAGATATCCCCCGTGTATATCAATCACACACATACAACCAATTGGTTGTCCTCCATACATATATTGGTATAACAATATATATCAAGGTTCCTTGGGCTCTTGAGGTTGCAAGTCCCTCCCCCTCAAATCATATGAGATTTGAATAATCAAAGTCCATCCTTGGGGACACCAGAGATCCATATCTCTCATTTGGCACTTCACTCGGAAGTTCAAGTATCCTCACCTAATACCCGATGGTCCATCATAAAGGAGTCATGGTCCAAGTCCCCACAATGACTGGTCATGCATGTATGTCCATTACATGAATGATACTAGCAAACAACTACATGATATGCAACATATGCATTAAGTGGAAAATCATCACTCAGTCTAGATATGTCCATTCATAACATCAATATATCGAAGAATCAATGATAGAAATGCAAGGAAGGCATTCACATCATTCTAAGCACATATTCATCCATAAGTTAACCTTACATGATACTCTACAGGTCATGCATAGGTATATGAGTTTCTAGTTCATCTTACTAGTACATTCACCATTTCACAACCAAGTAACATTTCTCGTACAAGGTCATGCTATACACAACAATGACATTATTATACAATACTAGTATGAGTTAAATGCCTAAACAATGTGGCACCACAATGGCCAAGTCTGGGTATCAATCCCCTACCCAAGGACTCCCACAAAGTAGCTCAAACACTCACTGTCAGTGGGTCCCGTCTATTTCGCCAACCATCCACCGACCCCACACCAGAACTAATCACAACTCTCTGTCGGCGGGTCCGTCTGTGAACCGATGACCCACCGACCAAATCAAAAGGTTACCTCGGTGGGTGCCGTCGGTCCCACCGACCACCCACCGACCAAGGGTCTAGAACCAATCTAAGTCACTGTCGGTGGATCCCGTCGGTGGACCGACGACCCACCGACCAAGTTCAACAAGGTTCTCTAAGGGGGTGTCATCGATATCACCGATCACCCACCTAAGTCTCTGTCTGCGGATCCCATCGGTGCCACCGACGACCCACCGACCAGTCCAAAAGGTCAGTCAAATAAGCTCGTCGGTGTGTTCATCGGTGCCACCGACGAATCCACCGACGTCCATCGGTGGGTGTAGTCGGTGCCACCAACCACACACCGACCACAGTCCAACCAGTCCAAAGTCCCCTTGGGTGGGTGTTGTCGGTATCACCGACCACCCACCTACGGTCTTTGTCGACGAGTCCAGTCGGTGCCACCGATGACTCACTGACCAAATCCAAAATCTCTTAGGTCAAGTCTCATAGGTGGGTGTTGTCGGTACCACTGACCACCCTCCTATCATATCCGTTGATGGGTCCGTCAGTAGACCGAAGACCCACCGACCAGGTCCACATTTGAATGTCTAAGCCCAACACCGTCGGCGGGCTCGTTGGATTACACCGACTAATCCACCTACGCCATCGGCGTGCTGACCACCCACCGACCAACACACTAAGTATTCCACATACTGTCGGTGAGCCGACACACCCACCGATAGGGACACGCTTGCACCTAGCTTCATCGGCGGGTGTAGTCGGCGGACCGATGCACCCATCGACGGACGCGATTTGAGGTTTTTGCCCCAGTTCGCCCCAATCAACATAAATAATCAAACACACATTTAATAAATCACACAAGAGATTCTATTAAATCATCAAGAATATCAAATCTAAGCTAATAGTTTAACCTAAAACATACAATATCCAAGCTCACATTTCAATCATGATTTGATACTAAAAAATGATGCTCATTAATATCCAATCATCAACAAGCATTCACATATTCATTCATATGCATTGAATCAAAGAAATCCTAAAAACTACAAAGCAAGTGTACACACTACACTTACCTTGACAGCAATTTCTCTTGGACAAAAAGGCTACTCGAGCTCGAGAATCTCCTACCTCTCTTCTTCTTCTTTGAAGTTCTTCGTGAAGCTATCCCTCTTCTCCTCTCCTCTCTCAGCCAAAATCTCAAGACGAAATGAGTTAGGGTTTTAGACTTTTGTCTTTTAAACCCTATCTCAACAATCAAGCAAATCTCGACCCTTAATTAGCTTTAGGATGGGAGAACAAATCTTAACCATCCAAGCTCATTAAATGAGCCAAGCTATGGTATAGGTCATAGCACACAATCAAGGGTGCACCAAAAGAAAGAAGTGGTCACCAGAACTGACCAACAACCACTAAAAACAAGCAAAAATTACTGAAACGCCAAAAAAGAAAAAACGGATTTTTCCAGGGCGTTACAACCTACCCTCCTAAAAGAAGATTTCATCCTTGAAATCAAACACAAAGTCTCAAAGAGATAAAGAAAAAAGGTTCTCACCCTATACTAGGTCAATGGAAGGGCTCTGGCTTTGAATGGTATCAGAGCTAGAGCCCAGCTAGAAGTGTGGCCAACGTGGACGTTGGGCCCTATGGGGCTGATTGTGGTGACCTACGTGGGCGGGTGTCTCGTGGGCGGGCCCAAAGGACTGGCAGGCTACGGATGCTGGCAGGCTACGGGTTGCACAATCCCACATCGCCTGGGTTGGTGAAGGTAATGTACTTATATGTATATTCACACTCTACTATGACATAACGCGTTTTAAAGCAGTGATGACTGTGAACCCAATCAGAACTCCGCAGTTAAGCGTGCTTGGGCGGGAGTAGTACCAAGATGGGTGACCCCCTGGGAAGTCTGATTCGGGTGAGCCAAAAGCAGACAATATTGTGTCGGGTGGGGTGGGTCGTTACAGTAGTCATGCCTCTTAGAGGAGTAACGAACGGACAATCTTCGCCAAAGGCCGCACTGGTATGCCCAAGGACACGATCCTAACCTTAACTTTCACTCTCCTCTTCGATGTTCCCTTCTCTTGAACTTCCTTCATCAATAGAAGTGTCTCCTTCTTTGGGTGTTGAAAAGTGGGGCTCCCTTGCTGGGCGTTGAACACAATCAGGAAGCAAGCTGGCTTGGTTTAAGATCTGAACCTTTAAAAAAAAAGAAAAGAGAGCGTTTTAGATCGGTCTAAAAGTGAGGCAAATGTTAAAAGAGGTTGCACATATATGGATGTATATATATATATAAATAAACGTGAGACTAAAGGACAAAAGTTAACATCAGAATGACATAAGCGTGGAGTATCTCACCTGTAGACCAGATGAGGCAGTCACCCGATGTGAGGCGGACAAGACAGCGACCTTGGCCTATTTCATAGAAACCTTGTGGGTACCACCCATTGAAGGTGTGGTTCGCTTGTCACGATGTTTTGGAAGTTTAAGCCTGTGATGCTTACTAGGAATCACAATTGGTAGCACCCTTGACACTTTAACCTGGACAGATCTATGAGCGCCATGCCAAAAGTTATACCAGAATTCGACTATCTCTGGAGTGCTTCCTATATAAGGACACTTGCCCGCCACCATGACATACTCAAGGGAAATGTGAAATAACTCACAAAAACCTTTCCTCGTGCAAACTAGTCTGGACAGGGACGTCACAACCTGGGGAGTCGTCGTAGAAGGAAGGGGTTTGCATGAACCCAAACTGACGAACAAAACGTTAAGATTTATAGGATTTTGTGATATAATCCTCGCCTCGCTCTACTCGCGCTGGGAGATGTCCCAGGAGTATGTTCATGACATAAGCAATAATTACAGACGCCATACTAGAGCAGCCATTGAAAGGTACCTTGCTCAAGGGAGCCAAATTACAATACCCCACAGGTTGCACACCAGGGAGCAACACGAGATAAGGGTGGAATATAAAGCATGCTTTATCATCCACTAAAGAAATGAAGTCGATGTTTCTACCTTTCTTAGCATGCTCCCACAATGCCACCCGACTATGGTTCGCTCCATCCATCAGAAGTACACGTGGAGAGGAACCATAATGCCTAAAATGTTCCAATATGAATAGCTGTAGGAAAGGGGTGTGGACGAAAGTCTCTATCTCATAACGACCGCATGAGGAAGCAAGGTCGTCAACCAAAAAATCCAGCTGATGATACAGAGCAACCAAGAACAGAGGTGCTAGAGGGTAACAAGAACTTCGTGCCATGTGCACCGCCATGGCAAAGTGACAGTTGTGCACCTTCTCGAAAGGTAGACCCTAAAAAATATATCTCGAAAGAAATAATGCAAGGAAAGCTGTAAGCATATGAGGGGAATGATAACTTTGCCAACACTTTCCTCTGGCACGTCCTCGGCTTTCCTCAAGGGTTTTATGTCCTTGAAGAAGTATCTAATCCAGTTATTGAAAGTAGCGTGACCCCCCATATCTGAATGGCGCAAACGGTTGGAATACTTTGAAGGATATCTGGCCAGGATTTGTGCTTCCACCAACGCTTCAACCATTTTCAGATCATCATTATCAATATCGATGTTTAGAGGGTCTGAATCACTCACTATTTCTAAGCCCATTAGCACATGAACGTCCTCCAGGGATGGAGAAAACTCTCCCCAAGAAGCTACAAATTTTTGTGTTTCCTTATTCCAACGATGAATGAGGGCCGACAAAACCTCACAATCCACGATTACATTTGACTCGCAACATGCTTGAATAGCGTTTTTCAAACCACACCGCTCGAGCGTCCATTGTAAAGACTCACTACCCATCACATCCTGACACCACTCAATCAAAGAGATTGGATGTCATGAATGTGCCTCAACCAGATCTTGCTAGGAACGTAAGCATCGGACTCGAAATTGATACAAGGAATTGAAGTAAAGAATGGAGGTACCCATTCATTGGCCGATGTGGAAGGGAATAGGCACGTCGTGGTACTCGGCGGCGTCTTTAGTTGTCTGACCTGAGGAGGGACAAAAATCCAAAAGGTATCAATCATGGCGGCATTTTGTGATCAATATTTTGAAGGCTCTAATGGTTCTTTCTCATTGAGACGTTCTTGAGGCTTTGACGAGACTGACACTGTAAGCACCTAAATAATCCCTAAAAACTGACTTGAGATTATAGGGTAAAATAGTAATTTAATTTCACTAACAAACCAGGATTAACGTTCATAAAATCCTTAGTCTTATCAAACATGTTAGAAACCCTTAAGTCATGTAAAACTGATCAGATCATCCAAATAGACTTAGGAAGTAGTATTGGTCAGATAACTGAGCTTAGCAGTTAAATAGGAAAGAAAATCAATTAGCAAGATAAAAATTGATTTAGGCAGCCTAGATGATTTATTTGAGACCCCTAAATGTGTTTACAACCTTAGTAATTAATTAGGTGATCAATTGTGTAAGAATAGAGCTAGAAACCTAGTTGTACTCCTGTAGCTATTATAATTTACAAGTTTGCCCTTAGAGCCTTTAAATAGAGAACTTAAGACTCATAACCTAATTTCTCATCTCTTTCTCATTCTTGTGGAGCTCATGGAGAAGAAGATGAGGGGAATGCTCAAATTCCCAGATGTAAGGAGGAGCAACTACAGACGTGACCAGACGACGCCCCAAGTTGAGTATTCTTCAATGTTTGTGTATTTATTTATGTTTTGAGGTTATGAGTATGGGAGAAGATCATATTTGATTGTGTTCTTCCTTCCCCCATGAGTTTGGTAGATGGATTTCATGCTATTGAGAACCCAACCACAGTAGACAACCTATATGAATAAGATCAACAATCCTATGAGCTAGATTGTGGGAATGAGGTTTCTAGGATTTGGGAATTTAGGGAGATATGAGTAGATCCATGGTTTGGACGGAACCCCTGGACTTAGAAAGTAGAATCGAAGCTTCCTTGGGTTGTTAGCAACCTCTGGGTGAAATTTGACCCAGAAATACCCTATCCCGAGCTTCAGCGAGCCGAGGAGTCCACCAAATCTCAGAGCAGATTTCCAGCTCATTGGAATGATCGCCGAAACCCATTTCAGTGTGCCGAAGACCTCGCCGAGCCCCAATTTTAGAGATTGACCAAGGTCAATTTTGGTCTAATGAGATTCATTCGGACTAGTTCCCAATGTGCCACCTCATTTGGCACCTTTTCACCTTTTTCGGCAAGCCAAGATGTCACCGAGGACCTCGCCGAGAGCTTCCCCTGGTTCGATGTTGAAGGTTATGCTATGGACACATGTAGAATGACTAACCATACATGTTTAGCATGTTTTTGGTGTTGGTAGACTTGCCATGCAAAACATGACCCCCCAATCCAAAAGTTAGTTTTCCTAGAATTGATCGAGCTATATAAGATCCTTGGGAAACTTGTATAACTTATCCCAAAACCCTTCCTTGAGCTCACTACCCTCATTTTATGCATGTTTGGGCACAAAGAATTGCAATTGTGATACTTTACCCTTCATTTTGGATGGTGTGTGACTATTTGCCTTATTTCCTTGCCTAAATAGTCTATGAACTGTCATATGATGACCCATAGACCTCAAATGTTTCATATTTGCCATATAGTCTATGCTTAGATGATTATGCTTCCCTATAGTGTGGTGTGATGCTTTATTTCATCTTATAATGGTTGTCTTATGTTTATAACTTTCCTGTACTCTCCTTGTCACATTTACTTAGATTTGATGATTATATGCTTGCTTATAGCGTGGTGTTATGCACTACTGATTCTTTAGTATTTGTCCGATGTTTATATCCTGTGTGCACTAATTATATCATGTATCTTACGTTTAGATGACCATTTATGCTTAGTATGCGATGTTGTGCACTATTGTGCCTTGTAGTGTAGAATCATGGGACTACGCCCATGTGATTGCTGAATTGAATATATGGATGTGAATGCATTAATTAAAGGACTTGAATACTATAAGTTGCATATGGACTATCCCACTGTAATAGCCCAGTTTGATGCCCCATGTGATACCCCTGGGTTTAGTCTTTCATATGAGATGACTTAACTTATTGACCTTTGTTGTCCTATGAGAGGACCATGGTGTATACGCCTAAGCTGAAAGAGAATCCTTTGTTGGTATTCCTCTGCAGACTTGTGGTCCAATGATTCCCAAGGATTAGCACATTGGTGCGGCTTGGAAGAAGATTGAATCGTGGATGCATGATTCCCTGAGGGCCTACTCACACTGGTGAAAACCTCAGGAGAATACAAGATGATTCCCAAGGATTGGCACACTGGTGCGGCTTGGAAGATAGTGAATCATTGATATACCTACTGTTGGAATGTGAATATGTATGATTCCTCGAGGGCCTACTCACATTGGTGAAAACCTCGGATTATTACCCATGATCAAAAATAAGTGGGGAGATTGTGCCTCCTTGGTTGAAAACCCATAAAACTATGTTGTACACATAAAATAATCTTATCCCTTAGCTGTGAATACAAGGATGAAGTCACACTGGTAGGATATCCTGGATAGTCGTATTGAGATCATATAGGTTCTTACTATATTTCACATACCATACAACGCCCCCTTGCACTTTCATTGCATATTCTCTGTTGATATTATTTTAAGTATCGAGTGTATTACACACTTGATTTAATTTTCATATAGAATTAGGCATGTAGATACTGTGATATGGACATTTGATTTAATACCAAGTGAGGTTATGAGAGAACAATGTATTGTGTGATCTCTGTTGTTTAATATTTCACCACTATATGCACAGATGTTATCCTTATCACATTATATTTATTATTTGTTCTTTTGTCATAATATTGGGATATGAGTAAATACCTTGCATTGAAGGATTACTCATCCTGGCTTTCTAGCTTATGTTTGTTGATTTATACTTTTCAAGTCTTGGAGCTTGATCACGAAAAGATAGCCTGGGAATGGGTATAGAAACCTGGTTTTAGTTGTAGAGTTGTATTAGAATTAGATCTTCCTCTAATTAATCTGAAATATATTTGGCTTTCTATTTATGTTACTTATATCTTACTAGAACTGTTAATTACTTCATCTTATGTTTTGACCATTGCTATCTACTCCCATAGCGATATGGGGTGAGAGCTACGAATTAAGATTGAAATCGCAGAGTTGAGATTTTCTGGTTTGGTTCATGACAGACACCTTCTTTTCCATCTTGAACGGATACTACTTATAAAAAAAAACAACAAAACGGCAAAGTTTATAGTCGACAATGCCCATGGGCTGCCACTAGAAGCAAAAAAAAAAAAAATTATAAATAAAATAAAAAAACTTACCTCGAAACGCCCTTTTGCACGACTAAGCAAACACTTGGAGCGCGGGTAAAACGCCCTTTCGCATGATTTGGCGAAAACTTGGAGCACGGGTAACGCCTTCCCCACTTCCCTTGACTTGCAACGTCTTCTTCGCACGACCTAGGGAGAGTAGGAGGCGTCGATAACGACTACCCTCGATGTTGCTCACAAAAAAATAAATGATGAGAAGGGGCAATGGTGACACCCCTCTTGTGCCTCAAATCGACTTGGAGCTTGGGCGGCACGTCCAAAACCGATTATCCTCTTGGAACCTTCCACTTTACAGTTTCTCTCCCTTTCACCAAGGAAACCAAATGGTTGAACGATTGAGAACGGGAAAGTTGGAATGTGCCTATCTCTCTTTTCCTCTCCAAGGTAAAACTTGTCACACTCCTTTACCCCAAGCACAAGGATGAGGTATCCTCACTTTCTACTAATCTTGTACTTGCATACTTATCTCTCTCTCTCTCTCTCTCTCTCTCTCTCTCTCTCTCTCTCTCTCTCTCTATATATATATATATATATATATAT
>JAUPMG010113434.1:0-11949 GCA_031762675.1 Pachysandra terminalis | reverse complement strand
ACAGATAACTCCAATAATTTATTCATATATTATAACTAGGAAAATAAAATACTTTCAAAGGTTCAGGTCATTACACCCCCTCCCTTGATGTTACGTGCTTACTAATTCAATTTAGCAAGTGAAAGACCCTTATACCCCTAATGAATAAATCAAATGGCACCTCCATCCCCCTAGCTTCAAACGTCCAAATCAAACCTAGCTTCCATAAGGTTTTAATTTATTTAAGTGACCCCATAGTTTCTAATATTACACAATGGACCCTAAATTTGATGAAATTACAATCTCTACTAGTTCCATTTATTTAAATGCACAATCCTATATAATCTTTCACAAAGGATTCATTGCCAATTATAATTAAATTACATTAATTATAATTTAAAGACACAGGTCGCTACAATACAACATTAATATGCAGACCCAATCAATAGAGAACATTTATCAAAAAAAAAATCAACTGAGAACTACTTTGTTTCTTGAGAAAATCACACCTAACATTGTCACAAGTGATTCAAATTACAAATCATAGCAAGCCCTTTATGTTGGGTTTGTGGAGCCTGTTATGTGTGTCGTGTGAACCGCAGGTTAAGCTGCGTTGTCAGCTTGCGGGAGTTCGGGGGTAGCGCCCCAGACTTGGCTCAATTTTCAATACCCAGTCCGTGAAGTCCTATTATAAATACGTAGACTTCATTTCTGTAATTAGGTTTTCATAAGGTTTCTCTCAGACTGTAAAATTTAAGAATATAGTGGATTTTTGGTGCGCTCCGTGGACGTAGGCAAGATCGTTGAACCACATTAAATTTGTGTGTTCTTATTCTTCTCTTTATTTTCTTTCATTTTAAGTTTTCTTTACTTGTTTCTCTTGATTCATCGCATCTCAAGATCTGGGAACTCTTTGAAAAGTTTATTAGATTGATCTACGTGTGTTGAATTGATCTAATCCCAACAAGTGGTATCAGAGCTTTGGTTTGTGTGACCATTGGCACAGAAGGTGTTTGACAAAATTCCTGTGAAATTTTTTTGTCGATTTTGGTTTGAGTGGGAGCGATGACTTCAAAGAAGGAATCAAGTAAAAGAATAGAGAAGTTTGATGGCTCAACTTCAGGTACTGGAAGATGCAGATAGAGGATTACCTCTACATGAAGGATCTGTACTTACCATTGGGCGCAATGCCTACAGATATGAAGAAGGAAGAATGGGATGTGCTTGACAGAAAAGCACTTGGCACCATAAGGCTGACACTATCTAAGTTTGTTGCATTCAATTGTAAGGCTGAGCAGACTACAACCCACTTATGGCAGCTCTCTCTGAGATGTATGAGCAACCATCTGCAGTAAACAAGGTGCATTTGATAAAGAAGTTGTTTAATTTGAAGATGGCTGAAGGTGCGAATTTCAAAGAACATCTGAATAATTTCAATGAAATTGTCGACCAGTTAACAACAGTTGATATCAAATTCAAGGATGAGATTCGAGCATTGTTGATTCTTAGCCAATTGCCTGAGAGCTGGAATGGCATGGTTACTGGGATCAGTAGCTCGGCTGGGAAGAAAATATTGAAGTTTGACAATGTGGTCAGTATGATCATGACTGAAGATATCCGAAGGAAATTAGATGATACTTCTACTTCACGATCTGTATTGAATATGGAGGGCAGAGGCCGAAACTCCAAGAAGGGTTCAGATCATGGAAGGTCCAAGTCTAACAATTATAGATCGAAATCTTGATCCAAGAACAATGAATGTTGGAACTGTGATAAGAAATGACACTTTAAAAATAAATGCAAAGCTCCAAAGAAAAAAAAGGAAACAAAAAGGAAGCCTGAGGTAAACATCATTTCTGAAGAATCGGATGATGCTTTGATATGCTTTTTGGAGAGCAATGCGGACTCTTGGGTGCTAGATTCCGGAGCATCCTTTCATGCTACTTCAAGTAGAGAATTTTTTGTGAGATATGTACCGGGTAACCTAGGGAAGGTGTATCTTGGTGATGATCAACCTTGCGATGTGGTTGGCAAAGGCGATGTGCAGATCAAGTTGAACGGGTCTGTATGAAATTGAAGGATGTGAGTCACATCCCAGACTTGAGGAAGAATCTGATCTCAATGGGACAGTTGGCAAATGAAGGTTATGTCACAACCTTCTATGATGATAATTTGAAGGTTTCCAAAGGCGTAATGATCGTTGCACGTGAAAAGAAGAGTGGTACTCTCTACAGGACGATTAATGCGGATGGGTCAATTGCAGTTGCAGATTGCAAGGAGAATCCAAACTTATGGCACCCGAGGCTCGGGCATATTAGTGGGAAAGGACTTGAGGTTATGCAATCTAAAGGGAAACTACCAGGGCTTCAGTCAGTTGATGTGGACTTGTGCGAGAGTTGCATCTTCGGGACGCAGAAAATGGTGAGTTTCAAGAAAGATGGCAAACCAAGAAGCAAGAGAAGCTTGAGATTGTTCACACTGATATCTGGGGGCCAGCTACAGTCTCATCCATTGGCGGTAAGTCTTATTTTGTGACTTTTATTGGTGACCACCCTAGAAAGGTGTGGATGTATTTTTTGAGACAGAAATCCGAGGTGTGCGAAACATTCAAGAATTGGAAAGCCATGGTGGAGAATGAGGCAGGCTTGAAAATCAAGAAGTTGAGATCCAACAATGATGGTGAGTATGAAGACACCGGCTTCAAGAAATTCTGTTATGAGAATGGAATCCGATTAGAGAGGTCATTGCTAAGAACTCCACAGCAGAATGGAGTGGCAAAATGAATGAACCGGAAATTAACTGAGAGAGCTAGAAGCATACGTATCCAGGCAGGATTACCCAAGCAGTTCTGGGCAAAGGCAGTCAATGCAGCAGCCTGCCTAATCAACCGAGGACCATCAGCACCATTGGATCACATGTTACCAGAGGAGGTATGGAGCGGTAAAGAGGTAAAACTTTCCCATTTGAAAGTTTTCAATTGTGTTGCTTATGTGCATATCAGTGACCATGTCAGGGGTAAGCTTGATCCCAAGTCACTTAAGTGTACTTTCATTGGATACGGTGGAGATGAATATGGATACCGGTTTTAGGATGACCAGAACAAGAAGGTGATCAGAAGCTGAATTGTTATCTTCAATGAAAGGGTGATGTACAAAGACAGAAGTGCATCGTATTCCAACGACACAACACAGGAAGATCCAACATATGTCGAGTTGGATGTTATTCCAGAGAACCGTGTGGCACTGCAGACAGCTGGGAGTTCAAAATCAGAGGAACCTACATTGCAAAGTAACACAAAATAGAGTGGTGCATTGCAGACTCCTGCTCATGTACCTAGGAGGTCTTCCTGGCCTCATGTTCCAAACAGAATGTATATAAATTATTTGTTGCTCATTGATGCAAATGAACCTGTCAGGTAGCGGATGCTAGCAAGTGGGAGCTTGCAATGAAGGATGAGATGAAGTTCCTTAACTCCAACAATACTTGGAACTAGCTGAGTTGCCTGAGGGAAAGAAAGCTCTACACAACAAATGAGTGTATCAAGTAAAGGAGGAACATGATGGTTCTAGGAGATACAAGGTGAGATTGGTGGTCAAAGGCTTTCAACAGAAAGAGGAAATTGACTACACCGACCTTTTCTCACCGGTTGTGAAGCTAACTACCGTTCGGTCAGTTTTTGAGCATTGTAGCAACAGAGAGTTTGCACCTTGAGCAGTTAGATGTGAAAACTGTTTTTCTCCATGGTGATCTTGGAATTAGGATTAGCAAGGATAAGCATCGATGTACTTTGTAGTTATCTCAAGAAGAGTATGTTGGTCGTGTTCTGAAGAGATTTGGCATGAGTGATGCCAAGGTAGTTAGTACACCGTTGGCCAGTCATTTCTGGTTATCCAAGGACCAGTCTCCAAAGACAGATGAAGATAGAGCTTCATGGTCAACGTTCCATATGCCTCAGCCATTGGAAGTCTAATGTATGCCGTGGTTTGCACAAGACCAGATATTGCTCATGCAGTGGGAGCTGTGAGCAGATTCATGTCCAACCCGGGGAAACAGCACTGTGAAGCAGTGTGGATACTAAGGTATCTAAGGGGCACTACAAACAAATGGCTATGTTTTAGAAGAGGTGAGCTGAGGCTATAGGGATATGTAGACGCAGACTTTGCTGGAGAGGTAGATCGCAGGAAAAGCCGGTAATGTCTTCATAGTTGGCATTACTGTAGTTAGTTGGATTTCACAGATACATAATATCGTTGCTATATCCATTTACAGAGGTTGAGTATGTGGTAGTGACCGAGGCTAGTAAATAGATGATTTGGTTACAAATTTTGTTGACAAAATTGAGTTTTAGGCAGGTGAAGAATGTTATGCACAATGATAGTCAAAGTGCAATACATCTAGCAAAGAATTCAGCATTTCACTCGAGGACCAAACACATCGGATTACGTTATCACTTCATCAGAACTCTTCTGGAGGATGAGGTGTTAGTACTTGAGAAGATCTAAGTTAGCAAGAATCTAACCGCTATGTTAACCAAGGCAGTGACGACAGAAAAACTAAAGTTGTGCTCAGCTTCAATGAGTCTTCAAGCTTTAGGATATGGATGAGCGCACCAGAATGCACCGATCGTTGTTGGAGTTGTTTATTTCTGAGCTACAGTCTCCAAGTGGGAGATTGATGGGTTTGTGGAGCCTATTATATGTGCGATGCGAACTACAGGTCGAGCTGCGCTGTCAACTTGTGGGGGTTCAGGGGCAGTGCCCCCGACCCGGGTCCATTTTCAATACTCGGCCCATGAAGTCCTATTATAAATATGTAGGTTGGCCTGAGTAGAAGGGGCTCGGATCGCTTAAGCAAGTGGTCTCGGTATCAAGTCCTTGTGGATGCAAAAAATCTTGTTAGGAGAGGTCCTCGCTTTGGCTCCCAACAGTACCTCGGAGGAATAGTTCTAAGCGAAGCCTGGAATACCTTGGGAGACCAAGAAAAAAGGTTCTGTCGGATTATGAGAGGCCACAATTTTCATCGGGTTGTGAGAAACTACAACTCTATCGCAGAAGAACAAAGAGAGAGAGAGAGAGAGAGAGAAAGAGAGATGAGAAAGGGAAAAAAATTAAAAATATGAAAACGGATGAAGAAGATGATGTGCGGTGGAAACGAGGAGGGTGGGAATATGAAAATTTTCATACTCTCTCGGCTTAAACCTTTTTTAATTATTTCAAAATTGAGCTTAACAGAACGTAGGGAGCACGAGCTGGCTAGCTGATGCGTGGAGGGCATCCGTACACTCTCCAACTAATATTCCAACTTCTTGGACTAGACGATATACTCCCCCATATGTCAGGTAATTTTTTAAGTTTAAATTGTCTTAAGCAAATGGTGGAGCCTTATGCAGACCGAACAAATGGCAAGATTCATATATCGCTGAAACCCATATGTGTATATCCAATGGATTTTGTTCCTTTGTTTCGCAAGTGAAATCAAGTCTAAATGATAAAAACCTTTACCAAAAAAAAAAAAGTCTAACTGATAAAATTAATTGGGGGAGTTGAATGGAGCCAATTACTTTAATATGTCAAAAATATTAATAAAATAAAATGGGAAAATTATATTTTGACTCCTAGGTTTCTAACAATTATAGTTAGACCTTTTAAAGGATTTGAAATTATAATAACACCCTTTGTTGGAAACCTTAATCAATTAACGACCGAGTCAATAGACTGATATATCTCTTATAAACCTTTCTTCATCAATCGTTTGATATGTTTTTATTTTATATATTTTTATTTTTCTCTTTGATGAATGATTCAAGTGTGATGTTGGAGCATGATGGCTCTTTCGTCGAGAGACTAAAAAGGATATTTTAGACCTAAAATTTATCCACTCAATTTAAAAGTCAATTCTATTCTTTAGAAGGAGTATATCAGTCAATGTCGTTAGTTGACTCCCTTTCCGATAAAAGATGTCATTGTAGTTTCAAAAACCTCAAACAAATCTAATTGCAATTGTCAAAAACCTTAAGGTCAAAATATAATTTTCCCAAATAAAATTCAATGACCAATGCTCATGCTTAGACGATTTACAAGTCTGGGCTTGGGCCATAAGCTTGGGCAAATTAGACCGGCCCGAGTTGCCAACCACACCTTATTATGGGAAGGCAATGAGGGTGGAGTTTTGACCAATCTTGACCCGCCTTTATTAGAGTCCTTCCTAAGTCAAAACCCACTCCTAACCCGACTCAGGTTATTATTCGGGTGGTGACCCGGCTGCAAGATGTACTATTTTAAATATATAATTTTTTAATATATATATTTACACACAAAATATGTATAAATAACATGTAATTAATGATAACTGGTTGGTTGAGCCAAGTCTGAATCCAATTTATGGGCTATCAAACCCGAACCGTTAGAGGCAGAGCAGGTCAGCCATTTAACCCGCACCATTGCTATTCCTATCTCGTGTATTTTTATATGTATACTTGGGCAAATTACAATTACCTCCCTTGAGGTATGTGCATATTTCAATGACCTCCCTCCACTTTTTTGAAACACAATCTCCCTTGTCACAAAACTCCGGTTAAAAGATTTAACGTTGTTTAGTTTTTCACTTAAATGTCTTCAATTTTAAATCCATTGTTTAGAAATTTAATATACAAAAATATTTGACAAAAAAAAAAAATACTCTTCTAGGGTTTCGGCGCATACAATGTAAAAAGGAACAAGTGAACATGTGGCTCAGCTGGTAGCATGCTGGGCTCTAGTGGGTATCTCCAGAGGTAAGTTTGGAGTCGAATCACACTAGAAGCACTAGTGACCATGGGTTTACCATAATTGCTCTGGCATGGATTAGTCCCACATCCAATGTGGTGTAGGGACACCACATGGTTTATCGTAATTGCTCCCTCATAGATTAGTCCCACATCCAATGTGGTGTGGGGACACCACGTGGTTAAAGACCAAAAATAAAATAAAAAATAAAAAAACAAAACAAAAGGTTTTACTGTTCAAAGTAAAAACCTCTTTCACTGTTGGTGATCATCGGCACGGTATAGTCGACGGCATCTCCCATGTAGTAAACTCCGACGAAATCTCGAAGGCGTAGTGAACTCCTTCGAAATCTCGAAGGTGAGAGCAAAGTTGTCTTGTCGAATGTGAGTTACATGTTTAGTCTATCCATTCATTGATTTTGTTAAAGTCTTCACAGAAGGATGATCATCAAAGGTAGAAAGCAGAATCAGTGTTGTCGTGGATGAAAATTCATTGAAATCGCATGTCTCCACTAGCAGAGTTTTTGACAAAGTATACGAATTGATCTTCCCTTTGGTATTATTAGCAGAGAGAGAGAAAGAGAGAGAGAATCTGGGGAAAGCAGATTGATTATAGGTGGGGGGGGGGGGGGTCTACCGTTAGTCCAATCAATCATTGCTGTTGAATTTTGTGGGGTCAATCACATTACAGGACTCCAATAGCTGACACAACAATGGGTTTATATGCAAACATATGTTAGTGCAAACCATTACCAGTTGATGGGGGAAATAGGGTAAGTTGCAAAGAACCTATACACAGCTCCTTTGCGACACCAGACCAGTGGCTTTTTACTTGGTGGGGTCATCCCCTTCACAATGTGTACGATCAAAAGAAGGATGACTGCTGTTGGCATCCCTTCCTAATGCAAAGTTTCTCATAATTTCACTTGAAGAAGAGCTAATGAAATAATATCTGCTTGCAACCACTAGAAGATAAAAGAACTTGACAAACACGGATGGATACCATCGGGCTAATGAAATAGTATCTCCTATGGATTGAAATTTTATTCTAAGTCACACAATCCGTGCCTTAAGGAGGGTGTTTTAGCACTCAGAACGCAAATTCGCATTTTGGCACTCTTGCCCTAGCACCCGCTTGGCGTTCTGGTGACTTAGGTTTTACTACTAAACATCGTGCCTTGTGAGAAGAGAGATAATGAATAAATTTATCTTTACAAGGGTTCTAATCTCGTTAAAATTAGATGAATAGCAATCTAATAGCTAGTGTGAAGTTGTGTGATCAAGAAATAATAACAATTCTTGTTTTAGGAATTTTGTTAAGCAAATGGTGCTCATTTGCTGTAGGGTGGTGGGATTTCTTAGTTTTCAGCAATCTTAACCTAACAGTGAGAGATGAACTACAATTGCATTAATGGTAGTACGGTCTCAAATTATATTACTTACTTCAGCAATTTTAAACCAATGATTTGGGGTAAAAAAATCCTACTGTAAAAGAATTGTTGCTAGCTATTGCTAGAGAGAAAGGAAGAGGAAGGCTTTCCTTTATCCTTAGGGTTCTAGAGAGAGAGAGAGAGAGAAGAAGAGTGCTTTCTTTTATATTTAGGGTAAATTTGAGAAGGATAAACTACGTGGTTAAGAAGATTTATTATTTTAGGGTGTAGGATATAAGTATTTTTAAAATTTATAACTTAAAAAATGGGTATTTTAGTCTTATTATAGCTAATATAAGCAACTTCCGTCTACCTTTTGGACGGAGACTTGACAGAAAGAGGTAATTGTGACCTCTTTTAAGGGAGGATACTGTTGTTACAGAAAGGTAGAGGGAGGTTATTGAAATATACGCATACCTCAAAGGTGGTAAGTGTAATTTACCATTTGTACTTTAAACCAGTCAAAGGGAACTTTATGTGAAAATAATAATTTTCAGGGCTTTTAAGATATTATTAAGTACGATTAAAGACCATCTCAGGCTCAGTCAGGAAATTCGAGTCAAACTCGGCTTCGCTTTCCTCCTCCGGACACTTTCGTTGTCCGTTTGAGAAGGTAGATTGGAACAATTTTGGGATCTCCAGCTAGGGCACGAAAAGGTATGGAGTTTCCTTTCTGTTCGATTCATTTCTGATTTTCTTTTTTCTTTATTTTTTACTCTTCTTTTAAATGTTATCTGAACTCAATTCATCTATGCATTGAAAATGAATTGTATGGATGGATCTGATAAATTAGGTTCTTGGCTCAAGTATTGTTTTTCAATCAATTTGTGTGGCATTTTTTGATGTTTTCTTATGGATTGTTAGTTCGTTTTCGTTGCTATCTGGTTTTTGTAGTTTCTTATTCGAGGTTTATGAGCTGATTAAATGGTTTTTTAGCTCTGTTGCTTTGGTCGGTGAGCGTTCATGGAATATAGCATCGATTTTTACGGAGTTTTTAATGCTTTTATTTGGATTCTGAGACCATTTTCATTGTTAACAATGGTTTTTGGATGTCTTAAATGATTAGTAGTGCTTTATAGTTTATGTCCGTAGGGGATTAATGGTCATCGTGCATTCTGGTGTCTGTCTTTCTTTTTGATTTTTTTTTTCCCTTTTGTTGGAATGTAATGCTTATGTGTTTTTGCTGTTGGGTTTCATGGTTTTTGAAAAATTGATATGGTTTTTGACGTTTTGGATCCTGAACATTGGTGAACCAGATGCCTGGGGGATTTTTACTCATTTTTTAAGGGATGTAACCTTTGATGCACCATTTTCATCGTGTGCCAAACAAGGTTTTAAAAACCGGAACGGGTCGCCGGACCGGTCCTGTCCGGTTCCGGTACGGACCGCCGGTCTGGATCTGGTACAGAAAACAAAAAAAAATTAAAAAATTTCAGACCGGCACCGGACCGGCCGGAACAGGTCACCGGACCGGCAGGACCAGTCGCCGGATTGCCGGACCGGCGGTACCAGACGCCAAACCGGAGGGACCGGTCGTTGGACCGCCAGAACCGATCACGATCCAGCGGGACTGGTCACCGGACCGCCGGTCCATAACCCGGCGATACAAATCGTTGTATTGCGGGTTGGAACCTGACCGGTATGGTCCGGTACCGGTCCTGACCGACCGGTTCGGACCTGTATCGGCCGATCCTTGAAACCATGGTGCCAAACCCAATCTGTTCATCATATGACAGTCCGAAAGATCATTGTAATTATTGGCAGGAAAAGCAGCTTATGATAACATATAAATATTGCTCTAACCTCTGACCAGCTTGCACGATTATTTATTTTTAGTATCATTTTACAATTTAAAGAGCCCCAAGAAAGGTTTTCATGCTTGTAGAAGCGAGTGTAAAACAAATCTCTATCTAATTGGTTTTATACTGTATGCAAGAAAATCTACGAGCATATTTTTTTTCTTTGATCAGTAAATGGTTTTAGATTTTATATATATGTAAAAAGATATATCTACATTATGTATACGAAGTGTGTACTCACACTGTGAACAGGTATAATATAAACATCTACAGAACATATGAAAAACAAAAAACACAATGTACAGTATGTCTAGACTACATAATATCTATGAACTCCAGGAACTCTTTTAAGCTGAAGTTGGAGAACTCCTCACTACTTTTCGCCCAATTGACTGAAAATCTTCCTCACAATGACTTCTGCCTTCTGCTCCTTGTCTTTAAAAATTCTAGTATTTCTTTCTCTCCAAATGTTCCACCACACAGCAAAGAGACATTCTTCCGATGGTCCTCTTTCTTTTATCAGATGCCATAAACATCCAACCATTTAAACAGTCCATCGTGGTCTTATTCATTACCCATTGTGTACCCAATCTCCGTAGGACCAAGGTTTTAAAGACCGGAATCGGCCGCAGGACCGGTTCTGGTATAGAAAACAAAAAAAAATTAAAAAAATTTCAGACCCGTCTAGTTCTGGTCCAGAAAACAAAAAAAAAATTTAAAAATTTCAGACCGGTGCCGGACCGACCACCGGACCGGCAGGACCGGTCGCCGGACCGGTGGGATCGGCGGGACCAGCAGTACCGGACTCCGGACCGGAGGGACCAGTCACGGACCGGCGGAATTGGTCACCGGTCCATAACCCGGCGATACAAAGGCTTGTATCGCGGGTTGGAACCGGACCGGTCCCGTTTGGTCCCGGTCCCGGTCCGGACCGGTATCGGCCGATCCTTGAAACCATGCGTAGGACGCCATGCCTAATGCTTGAGTCCATCTTACAGTGAATTAGAGGGTGGCTAACTGATTCCCCTTCCTCTTTGCACATGATACACCTGTTTGGAAGGGACCAGTTCCTTTTAATGAGGTTATCAATTGTGAGAATCTTATCCTGGACGGCGCACCACACAAATAATTTGTTCTTCATGGGTAGTGGAGACCTTCAAACAAACTTGTAAGGGAATTTATGTATTGTATCTGACAGCTTCAGCACTCTGGCATAGGATCTGACCGAGAAAGTGCCATTCTTCTTTGCACACCTCCACCTTATTCCTCCACATGCTCATCAGTTTTTCTTGAATGTAACTCCTGTAGCATAGCTACTAGTGAACCACACTCCTGATCATTCCGATTTCTTCAAAGGCCAATATTCCATCCTCTTGAATTCCCAGAAATATTTAAATATTCTTGGATAGTTGCCTCTTTGTTCCTTACTAGGTTGTACACAAGGTTGTAAATGTCGCTGTTGCAAGACATATTGCCGGACCTTTCCAAAGACATGTCGCCGACATGACGGGAAAAAAGAAAAAGATGAAGAAAAAAAGGCAGAAAATAGGTATTTTTTAATGAATCTTTGTAGGGATCTAACTTATAACTAAAATACATTTAATAATTCAAAATTTGACAAAAAGAATGCATATATAGGGGTGGTAAGGTGATGACGATGACATTGAGCCGAGATGCCACTCTTTATGAATGTGATGTACTGATGTCTCCTCATTGTGTTTGCTCATTTTATCTAATTGTATTATGTCATTTTGACATTTTTATTGTATTTAGTGTATTGAAATATGTTTATGTCTTATTTAGACTATCCTTGGGTCATATTTGGGTTATTTAAATATATTTAAAGCTAAATTAGACTGCTACACAGTTTCATCTAAGAAAAACCCTATTTTCACCCATATTTTAAACTTTCTTCAACTTTTTTTTCACACCATGTACCTCATATGTCGTTGACAATTAAACACATTTAGTTTCAATT
>JAUPMG010113413.1:0-11949 GCA_031762675.1 Pachysandra terminalis | reverse complement strand
TATCTCCAATTCAATATCGAGTCTTAACTCTTAACATAGTGTGAATATCACTATACTTCACAATCCGTTATATCTAATCAAAGGTTTATTATCATTTCATCAATATCCTCTCACAAATAGTCAATCTTATATGATCCACAATATTCATATTTCCCATTATATATAAAAAAAATTACACAAATTATCTCTAGGTAATTTCTCATTCTCATAAGGGTATAATAGTCATTTCAAATATAGACTATCACAATATCATCCCCTTACAACATGACACAATGTACTATCCTCAAACTAGATCTTAGTTATATTCTATAACCAAAAATCTACCCAAACCATCACAAATACACAATCGACCAGTCGATCGATCGAATTTAGTGATCGATCGACTTTAGAGATCGATCTTCAATTTCAACACACCCTCAGTATTCAGGTCATATCTTCTTCATTTCTTATCGGAATGGAGTGAAATTTGGTGCGTTGGATTCCTAACTCAAGGGAGATGCATATACAAATATGCATTAAATGCCAAAAAATATATAGATGGATCGAAATTTCCATCTTCTAAGACTATACATTTCTGTTTCCTGTTGTAATCATAGAGGAACCTTTTATCTGAATGCAAACACTTTTGATCTATAACCAATATCATCTTCATATGAATTATCAAGTATTTGTTAAATTCTTTCATGAACAACATATAATAAATCTTCATCTTTCTACAAATTAATGTACAATAAACTTACCTTTTTAGCAGAAATCTGACGCAGATTAGGAGTTGAAGAAGAATCTTTCTTCTTCTCTTCTTCTTCATCTTCAGAGCTTTTCTCCCACAGAAATGTTTAGAGAAAACTTTCTCTCTTAGCTTCTTATAGAAGCTTCATGAGATACTTTGCATTGTCGTGTAGAGCGGCAGTACACCGCTATGGTGCTCTTAAGGCCAAATTATGTTATATTTCGTCTCGTGACCTTACGTTAATCTCACAATCTTATAAGGCTAAAATTATTTACCAAAATAACCTTCCTTTGAACTTCAAAATTTCCGGGTTATTACAGATCCCATCACAGGTATCTTTTTCCACAAGTATAAATACCTAATATATCATAAGTTTATAAAACTAATCAAACCACGCCACAAGAAAACCAAAAATACTCACTTCAAGGTGTCCATAAAGTTTGGAACCCATTGGAGCTCGATAGTACAGTTGTACCTGCCAAAGGCTATTTTTCTAACTTTGACACATCTTTAGTGTTTAAATCATAACTACTGTTATACTTATCGGATTGACCTCAAACTTAAACCATTGTGTTCCTAACAAACAGGGGAATCCAATAAAAATATAAATAAAATATGTTCTATGTCAGAAGTACGGACAGTGTGCCGGTGCCTGCCGACGGGTCACTTTTCTGGGTATTTTGCTCCTTGTCGGCAGAACGGCCAGTATGCCGATGCCTGCCGACGAGTTACGGACCAGGTTGTCCCATTTCTTCTGAAATCATCATTTTGAAGATAAAAATTAAACCCAAGTCACAAGTAAAAGATATAAACATCAAAAATCAATAATACATCAATAGAAACACGCAAATCATCATTTTTCACCAATCAAATGATTAATCATGCATTCAAACCTATTTTTCACGAATCGGAAAATCAACCATGATATTGAATGTGATTCACATAGAAAGTGGGACATACCTATGCTTGATCCAATATCCGATTACTACCGTTCCTCCTTCTTCTTCTCTTCTTCTTCTTTTTCTCTTCTTCTCCTTTGCTTCTTCTTCTTTGCAGTTGACGGCTAGGTTTTTCTCTCCTCTCTAATCTCTTTACTTCTCTCTTAATACTTCTAAGAAACTCTTCTAATGTTGAATCTTATGGGATGGAAGGTGAGGGAGAGTCTTATGGAAACTCCCTTCCATCTCTCACACTTTCCATCCCACGAACACCCACGTCCATAAGCGCTTCTAATTTTGAATTTCAATTTGTAAACTATTACTAATACCCATAGAATAATCTAATTTCACTTAGACCCCAAGTACATATACTTTTATTTTTATTTTAAATACCACCCATTGGTCTAATTAGCTTATAAAACCACACAAATAAAATCCAGAAAAATACCCATTAATTATGGTTCTTCTAATGACAATTAATTCAAGCTTCTATATTAATTTAAGGTATAAGAAATATAAATATTAAGTTTGAATGTCGTTATTATTATTTAATACATTTAATTAATCTCAAATTAATTATTATGTTATTTCCGGGTTTGGGTCACTACATATTGTCTCTATCAGACCGTTTAAACGGTCACCTGGAATGGAGCCTCCCACATGGTAGGATAATATTTCTTTAAGTATCAACCATTTATAGTTCTTTTTCTCAGTTGATCGGTCAATTCTGAAATAACATAAGACCCTCCTTGTAGGACCCGTTGAACTCTGAATGGTCCTTCCCAATTCGGTGGCCATTTGCCATAGATTGGATCTTTCGTCCGTGTTGGCAAAATGGTCTTCCATACCAAGTCCCCCGCTGATAAGGACTTGTATTTCACCTTTTTGTTATAAGTACGGGCCACTTTTTGTTTATGGGCATGTAGAGCGTCTAAAGCTCTAATTTGGCCGTCATCTAGGCCTTCTCGGTTATCTAACCGTTCAATTCGATGATGATAACCGCTCGCGCCTTATTTTGAATTCATCTTAGAACGTGGGTTGATTAGCCTCACGCTTCTTCTTTCTGGACAACTGGACTGGGCGCGTGAGATCACTTTCCCTTGATCCTTCACACCATGCGTTGTGCATCTGTATGTACCACGCATCACACTTTTGTCTATATCAGTGTACGCCATGTGTCGTGCTTCTGTGTTTCTTCATGCGTCGTGTGCGGTGCTTCTACTGGCCTCTCTAAGCGCCATGTGTCATGCTTCTACTGGCTTGTGAAGATGTGCATATATATATATATATATATATATGTACTAACACCATGGTGTCCAACATACACATAGTGCTCTTCCTCGATCATCGTAAAATCAAAATCTATAATGGCTTGATTAAATCGAAGATACCACTGCTTGGATGATTGTTTCAGGCCGTATAATGAGCTTTTGAGTCTGCATACTTTGCGTTCTTGCCCCTCGGCTACGAAAACCTCAAGCTGATCCATATAGATCTCCTCATCCAGTTCTTCATTGAGAAATATAATTTTGACATCCATCTGGTAGAGTTCCAAATCTAGGTGTGCGCCAATGGATAGAATGAGGTGAATGGAGGAAAGTATCACTACTAGTGATAGCATCTCCTTATAGTCTATACCCTCTCTCTAGGTATAACCTTTTACCACGAGACATGCCTTGTATCTCTATACACTTCCATCTGTCTTGCGCTTGATCTTTAGAATCCACTTGTTTCCAATGGTCTTGCATCTAGGGGAAAGATCAACAAGTTCCCAAAATCAGTTCTTCTCCATGGAAGTCAATCCATCTTGTATTGCGATCATTCACTTCTGCGAAGCAAGTAGGGTTGGCAATTTCACAGGCCGGGTCGGGTTCGGACTGGGCTGAACACAATAGTAAGAGATATAATGCAAGCTCGATCCCGGCCTAGCCCGACATTGGGGCATAACAATCAGGCCCAAGCCCGAACCTGATATGCAATTAAAAGCCCAAGTTCAATTTATAATTTTCTTTAATAAAAAAAAAGATAAAAAGAAAAACACTACGTAAGGGGGTGAGGCGGTGAGTTGAGAGAGAGAGAGAGAGAGAGAGAGAGAGAGAGAGAGGAGAATGGGAAGAACTTTGATTTGAGAAACTCCAAGTAACTTAAAAGAAGTGCCATTGTATTTGTGTCAGAGAAGAGAACCGAAGAGATAAAAATGAAAGACATTAAAAATTTAAACCCTAGGTTCCATATAAAAAGCAGGTCGGGCCAGGGTGAAAATATAGCTAGACCAAGTCCAGTCTTAATTAAACCGGGCTTCAAAAATCCGGGTCGAATAAGCCCGACAGGCTTAAAAAATGGGATTAAGCCTGCTTTTCAATGGGCGGGCTCATTATAGGCCACTTTCGGTCGGGCCAAAATTGCCAGTCCTAGAAGCAGGTGATTATAATGCCTCGTGGTATGAACCAGGCTCATCATCATTGAACATGGCAGTCATGAACGAATCACCCTCAATCGTGAAATGACGACGAGGAATCTGTCCATGACTACTCCTACGCATAGAATTGGTGGAATCTGTATCCTTTGGGACATTTCCACTGGGCGGTAATCCACTCCTATTGTCCAAAACACTAGTATAGGATCCTGTTGAGAACTGACATTCTCATTGGTATTTGGATATGGGATGATCTCTACTAACCCCAATTCTGGCTCATTCATCTCGAGGAGCTATAGATTCATCCTTGACCTCTTCCAGCTTGGGAAATCATCCTCGATGAAATCTACATCATGTGACTTAATTTATGTTATAATCGATCTATTCATGGAAAAAGACGTAGCCCTTAGAGTGCTCTGAGTATCTCATAAAGATGCACTTAACGACTCTCTTGTCTAGCTTCCCTCTTTGGTGGGAAGGCACATGAACATAATCTGTCGAACCCCATGGCCTTATGTGAGCTAGGTCAGGAGCTCTGCCTGTCCACAACTGGTATAGTGTGCTAGGAACTGATTTCGTATGGACACGGTTTAAGATGTAGGCCACAGTCATCAGTGCGTCTCCCCAAATGCTAATGGGTAGGGCCACGTGTGACATTATCAACCTCGCCATATCTAACAAAGTACGGTTCCTTGTCTTCGCGAGACCATTTTGCTAAGGTGTGTTTGGGATTGTCAATTGCCTACAGATTCATTTTTCTTCACATGACTCTTGAAACATATCAGATAAATACTTGCGTCCTCTATTGGTACGGAGACACTTCATGTGTCAATCCAATTGGTTCTCGACTTTAACCACGAAGCGTCTAAAGCAATCTAATGCTTCCGACTTTGGGGAAAGCAAGTACATGTAATCATATCGCGGGTAATCATTAATGAATGTGATAAAATAGGACTCTCCATGGCAGGTTCTAACATTAATTGGTCCTCATATGTCATAATAGACAAAATCTAAAGGAACGTTTGCTCTCACTGTCTTACCAAATGGTTTCCTACATGACTTACCGACCAAACAATGCTTACAAACGGGTAATTGAACCATGGGAAACGGTACTAGTAGATTTGCTTTAGTCAAACGGTTCATCTTCTCTAGCCCTATGTGGCCTAGCCTAGCATGTCATCTCAATGAATCAGAAATAATAGCATCATCATCATGGGAATTCAAATTAGAAACTAAATTTGCATTACTTGAATTGTCAATATCAACTTTAAATAGCCCATCAGAAATAAATCCCTTACCATACAAAAATGAATCTAAAGAAATTGAAACGCATTCTATACTGAAAATGACAAAAAAAAGCCTAGTCTAAGTAACTCTACTACTGAGATGAGACTACAACGAATAGCGGGTCCATAAAGTACTTTATGAAGCATCAGTGAGCGGGTTTCTCTCGTCTTCAGTATCTACGTGTCAACTCCTAGCATATCCACACTAGTATTGTTCCTCATGCATACTTTCTAGTTCCTTGCCGGTATCCGTATATAATCCACAAAGCCATCTCACTCTCTGGCTATGTGTCTGCTCGCTTCAGAATCTACAGTCCAATCAGGACTAGAATGAGAATAACAGACATATGTGCAAACCATGTAACAATAGCTAGAGGTTGGGTATGTTCATACCTACTTCTTCTCAATGCAATCACAAGCGAAGTGTCTGAACTTATCACAGTTGTAGCAGATCACCTTGGATATGTCTTTATTTCCACCTTGTTTCCCTCTAGGGTGCTTGGTACCTTTGTCTGCCTTAGTAACTTTTTCAGCTATTTTCCCCTGTTAGGGTGCCTTACCTTTGTACTTCTGCCTAGACCTGGATGTCTTGCGCTTCTCTGGTTCAGCTAAAAGGAGAGTGCCATTAGACCTGGCGATCTGATGCTCTGTCTTGAGCTCTAGATGATGCGCATAATCGATGAATGTTTTAATGTTCTCATTATGGCGTTATGGTGAGCTTCATATGCTCCCATGAGTTAGGTAGGGATCTCAGAACAAAGAAAATTTGCTACTCATTTGTTAGGTTATTCCCAACAGCTTTCAGATTTCGTATCATAGACAACATCTTCCTAAGATGCTTGACCATGCTCACGCTGGGAGCCATCTTGTAGGTCTCAAACTACATCGTCAGTGCACGTAATCTGGTAGTCAAGGTACCAGCAAATGCAAGTTTCAGTGTGTTCCACATCTCAAGTGCAGTCTTGTAGGCCTTAAATTCACCAATAAGGTCATTGTGCATACTACTTAACATAGTAAAGCGTGCACAATGATCCTTCTTGACCCATGCTTGATAGACCTCCATGTCTCTATGATGCTAGGTAGTGGTCCCCCCACAGGATATGCTAGGCTGTGTGATAAAGTCTCTAGGACCTCAGACTCATTGAGGAGATATTGAATCTTCCTATGCTATATGCCATAGTTCTTACCATCCAATGTCCCACCCTTGTGTAGGCCAACTACTATACTCTTAGCGGTCATATCACTACAATTAAAGTTACACATTTAATTAACATCTCATATACATACACATTATTGATTTTGCATCATAATCTAGGACTAAACAATAATATTATTCTCTTATTTATCATATCAAAAACACACTAGACCATAGGTCATAATGCATATTCATCCCCAATACAATAAAATTTTAATACTACTTTTAATCCATAATATGCAAAACCCATCTAGGAAATTAAACAATTTCAACTAGAATTTTATTCACATATAAATGTTATATTTATTTTGCAAATAAACTTAACTAAATCATGCCTTAATACTATAACATATCATATAAAAGGGCACAAATTTAATCAGAATTCAAAATAATTTATTTGAATTAATTTTGAATTTTCTGGGTCCTTCGGTCGACCGGAAATTCCTATTCAGTCAACCGAGGAGGATCTAGTTGGTCCTCCGACGAACTGAACACGCTCCAATTGCAAAGTATAACATCTCTGTATGTTGTTGTTTGTCGCTGCTCAGTCGAACGAGGGTTTCGTTCGATCGACCGAGAAGGGTATGTTGGGTCGACCGAATAGTCTCTTCAGTCGATCGAGAAGGCAAATCTCGGTTTTTAACAATAATTCGATTAAAACTCTACTTTAATATTTTCAACCCATCATTGTTTAGGTGTTAAAGAAACTCATAATAAACACCACAAGACAATGATGATCTCAACATATGGTTGCACAAACGATCATTTCTTGATCGTTGATGCAACCATGCATTGTACATGTTGTTTTCTACAAAACAACAACTAGGTTGTTTCTTAGATGAGGTTTCTAGACATACTTAAATCCAACGACGACGAATCGCAATGAATCCGATACTAATGAATGTTATAGATGAACTGAATCACGTATCTCGATGCACATGAACTCGGATCTGCAGCGGAAGATCTTTATCGAACCGAAAAACATCTTATGTCGGAATTTGTGATTACTAGAACCACATACAATGTTCCCATATTCAAACGACCAAATTTCTGTATGGGAATCTAAGTAGCAAAACCAGGTCTCAAAAGGGAAGAAGAGAAGATGAGAGAGGAGAGATTCTCGAGGGTTAAAATTCACTAAAATGTGGAGTATAATGGGGAGGAGGAGTCTCCTAAATATTAGACTCAACTCAACTCTATCTTGGACTCTCTCCTAATTTCATTAAGAGATAGACTCCAAGTCACACTTGGTCTCACACCAAGCATGGACGTCCCATACTTTAAATGGGGACCTTGGTCGATCCAAATAGATCGGGCCAACTGGGTCGACCCAACACATAAATCCAACAACTTCTTTGCAATTTAAACCCTAGGATATCTAACATTCTGTAAGTATTTAAGGGTCTGTTTTACGCAAGGATTTGGAATTAGTCTACATAATTTTAAAATCAGGAATAATAATTCAATAAATTAGAAAACCTTAGAATTATAAATATGTGTTTGATTGACTTAAAATAAATTGAGCATTGGTAAACCGAGTTGTTGAGGAATTTTATCAAACATGTTGTCTATCAATATCTTTAAAAATAGAAATAAAAATAAAAGAAACTAAATATAAAAGAAAGTAAAAACTAAAAGAAAATAGTAAGTAAATATTAAAATAAAATAAAAATAGATATAAACATAAACATAAAATAAAATAGAATAAAGAAAAAGAAAAAAGAAAATAAGAATAAACAAAATTATTTTACTTTATTTTTATTTTCTATTTGAATTTTCTTTTATTTTTAATTTTCTTTTCTTTTGATTTTGATTTTCTTTTATTTTTATTTTTATATTATTCTATTTTATTATTATTTTTATTTTCTTCTATTTTCTTCTATTTTCTTTTATTTTTTATTTTTTATTTATTTCAATTGTTTGTTATTTTATTTTATTTTTATTTCTTTTAGGATCAGAGAGAGAACCCTGCTTTTACAATTCTTCGGTTAGAAATTACAAACAACAAGACTGACACGTGATAATTGATAAAACCTAATTTACCTTATAAACAAATTCTTCAAAATTGAGAGCTACAATCCTAAATTCAATTCTTTATAGGCCATCAAACAACAGATAATAATGCTTTCTGCTTAAGGAAGTTTGGAAACTAACAAAATTATAATTTTCGGTAATGATAGAAGTATGCTTTCAGTAAGGATGGCTCTAACTGCCAACAGATTGAATCTTCAAAAATGGAGTCTTTATCAGGTATTGTGTACTCATTGATTCTACATGCGTTTCTTAGGAATGTAGAAACTGGTTCTTCACACTTCGTGTGTTTGGCCCGGCTTATTTAACTACTTATTGTAGCTTATAGCTTATATAAGCACTTTTTTAAATTAAATGTGTTTGGTAGCGCTTATGGGCAAGTGCTTATCCATAAACACTAGAGGAAGGCTACCCATAAGGAGCTGCTGGTCAGCAGCTTCTCCCAAGCTCTTATGCGTTGACTATTTCACAACTCTAGTAATATTTTCAAAATATCTATTTTACCCCTAAACTTTCATAAGCACTTAAATAAATGTTATTTCTAAACTTTAATAATATTCTTATAATACCTATTTTACCCCTAAACTTTTATAAGCACTTAAATAAATGTACTTACCAAACGCTATTTTCTTCAAATAAGCAGTTTATTGTTGCTGTGGATAAGTGCTCCCATTGAGCAACTTATCCGATGAGTGCTTATCCATAAACACAAGCCGGGCCAAACGCAGCCTTAAATTTTGTTAAATAAGATATTAGTTTTTGGTGAGTCCTTTATGGCACATGAATTCGGCTGTGTTTGATCCCACTTATATAAGTACTTATTGTAGCTTATAGCTTATATAAGCACTTTTTAAAATTAAATATGTGTTTGGTAGCGTTTATGAGTAAGTGCTTACCCATAAGCACTAGAGGAAGGCTGCCCAAAAGGAGAAGCTGCTGAGAACAGCTTCTCCCAAGCTCTCATGTGTTCTCAGCAGCTTCTCCCAAGCTCTTATGTGTTGAGCTATTTCATAACTTTAGTAATATTTTAAAAATACCTATTTTACCCCTAAACTCTCATAAGTACTTAAATAAATGTTATTTCTAAATTTTAATAGCATTTTTATAATACCTATTTTACTTCTAAACTTTCATAAACACTTAAATAAATGTATTTACTAAAGCTATTTTCTTCAAATAAGCAGTTTATTGTTGCTGTGGATAAGTGCTCCCATTGAGCAACTTATCCAACACAAGCCGGGCCAAAAGCAGCCTCCACAAATAATCTTTTACCTTTTTGTAGTGACTCCAGTTTTGTTTAAGCAGGAGTCTCTGGTTTTCGCCATCAGAGGAATATGCAATTGTTCCTGATGAAACTGTAAGCTGAAAGTTGAGTAGCCTTTCGTTCTTGGGGTTTCCATTGATTCTGGAACTTTATTGTTTATCGTTCAGCTGCATTTATGTGGTCTTCAATTCTTGTACATTTATAAATATGAAGAGTGTCAAGTTAATACTTTTTCCTCTCATTTGATGTTCTATGTCAATGAAAGCATTGTGATTTTTTATATTTTTATTTTTTGTTAGGAAAGTATGATTATGAATGTTAATTAATGCCAAATCCCATGAAGTCCCAGTTATATAGCCAAGGAAATAGCCTATATTGATCAGTTGAAACTTTCTTGAAGAACAGAAACAGAAAAGAAGCTTGCAATTGTTTAACAGTTGCTCCACATATAGGTTGATTGCTTGTGAAAGTCCTTTTATACTGACTGAAATGAAATTCTGTAAATAGAAAGAACAGCATTTGGTCTCGTGTCTAGGGTTTGTAAATGGAAATCTATGTATCTTACAAACTCTCTTGATCCATTGTTGGACAGTCATCAGGGACATGGTTCCCAAATTGAAGCTTCATTGACTGCCTATGATTTTTAACAAACTGTAATTGGTCACCTTCTTCTCATTCTATAATTGTAGATGTATGACATTATATCGAATGTGGAGGAGCACCTGGATTGTGATGCCATTCTATTGCATGCATGGGACGATTCTACTGACGCCTTTAACGGGTATGTATCTATTTGTTGAGAAGGTTTCCGTTTCTATTACTCATTTTCAATTATAAGCATGTTTGTTCCAAGTAAGTAATATCTTCTAATTGGGTTTTGAGTTCCACAGCGCTATGTCTATGTCGTGCAGAGCACATTGATAACCCTTAAACCAAGCAGAAAATCCGATACTTTGTGATGTTGGAACCAGTGCGAATTCCAAACTAGCAATAGTTTCAAGTTAACAACTTGGTCATATCATGGTTTGTGGTTCAATATAGGCCCAGTAGTATAGCCTATATTTGGGAGTTGGAACTTTCTTAGAGAAGGAAGTCCTTTGCAGAAGGCTTTTTCTTTTTTGTACTGACTTAAATGATGTTTGATGAACAGAAAGAATACATAACTGGAAACAAAATGACACTATTTATACTTCATAATTCATATACAGTCTGTGGTTGGCCATAGAAATCCATGGGTCTTACAAACTTTCTCGACTACCTAGGTATTTCTTCTGTAATTGGGATGGGGAAACACAAGGCAGTTGATATGATGAAGGTGTTTTTGTTGCTGTGAGGTGACTCATGGCCAAGCGGCAATGGCCGATCCGGAATTTGAGGAACCTCAATTCCCCCTTCCAACATATTCAGTGCATCCAAAATGATAGGCCTTGAAGCCGCTATTACATGAGCACACAAGATTCCAACAAGCAAGAACCTCTCCATGATCCTCTTGAGGATGGGATTGTTGGCATCATCATCATCACTGAGCAGTGATGCATCCAAAGCCTGTTCTATCTGTCCTGATTTTACCATTGACCAAGCCCAGTCTGTAATTAGTAATGTTTGTGGTGGTCTTGATGACGAGTCGAGTGCTCTTCTCCCGCACATTATCTCTAGAACAACCACCCCAAAGCTGTAAACGTCACTCTTCTCAGTCAGGTGCCCATAGAGGGCATACTCTGGGGCCAGGTACCCATGTGTGCCAGCAACCCTGGTGGTGAGATGAGACTTCCCTTCCCTGTTCTCCTTGGCCAGTCCAAAATCCGCTACTCTTGCATTCATATCTGCATCCAATAGTATATTGGTGGCTTTGATGTCTCTGTGGTATATTGCAGGTTTGACTCCATGGTGAAGATATGCAATCCCCTTTGCCACGTCCAGGATTATGCTCTTCCTTTGAGGCCAACTCAGTGGTTGCTTGTTGATTTTACTGCAACTGTCTGAGAAGAGTAGATGATCACCAAGGTTCCCATTGGGCATGTAATCATATACTAGAAACCTCTGTCTTGCTCCCTCTTCATCAGCAACGTCTTTGCCTGTCACACAGCAG
>JAUPMG010113402.1:0-11949 GCA_031762675.1 Pachysandra terminalis | reverse complement strand
CAATCAATTACCGATGAAGGATCCGGGTGATACTTCCTTAACATGGAGATGTGAAATACGTCGTGCACTAGATCCATTGATGAAGGTAGTAGAAGCCGGTATGCCACCTCCCCAATCCGTTCTGAGATCTCGAAAGGACCAATGTACCGGAACAAATGCCTACTTACGCCAAATTCATGAAGGAGATGTTGTCCAACAAAAGGAAATGGAAAGAGCATGAAACGGTGATGCTAACCGAAGAGTGTACATCAATTCTATAAAACAAGCTTCAACAAAAACTAAAAGATCCAGGGAGTTTCACTATTCCTTGCACAATTGGAAATTCTCATTTTAATAAAGTTTTATGTGATTTAGGTGCAAGTATTGATGCCTTTTTTCTATTTTTCAGAAATTAGGGATTGGTGAAACTAAGGCAACAACTGTATCCCTCCAATTGGCCGATAGGTCCATCAATTACCTGAGAGGTATAGTTGAGGATGTTCTTGTTAAAGTTGACAAGTTTATCTTTCCTGTAGATTTTATTGTTCTAGATATGGAGGAAGACCGGGAAATTCCACTCATTCTAGGCCGGTCATTCTTAGCCACTGGAAGAGCTCTTATCGATGTCCAGCAAGGAAAACTCATCCTTAGAGTGAAAGAGGAGCAAGTCGTCTTCGATGTGAACAAAGCAATGAAATATCCCTCTACAGTTGACTCGTGCTTTTAGATAGACACCATTGGTAAGTCGGTATCCGACACGTTCAATGGAGAAAACATTCCAAGGGAACCACTGGAAGTTGACATTGAGAACACAAGCCTTATGGAGTGTGCACCATACTTAGAAGCTTCACCACCTTGCACTCACAAGAATAAGCTGAAATTTGAAGAGCTGGAGGAAAGAGTTTCCCAACCAAAGCAACCAACTCATGAGCCTCCCAAGCTTGAACTTAAGCCAACATGAAAGATTGCACTAAGTCAAGCTGATGACTATAACCATGCGCTTTTTGGGAGGCAACCCAAGTGTTTTCAATTTTTAATTTTTGATTTTTAATTTGTTGTCTTTTCCATTTTGTTTCATTCAAACTAATTTCATAAATTTGTTTTATTTTATTTTTCAAGTCTGGGATGTTGGAGGTCGATCAAGTTAGTCAAAGTTACAACCTACAGTCAACTTTCCTTTGAAGACCCAGGGAGTATTTCATCTCGCTATCTTTCTTTTAACTCTTGAATTTCAAATTAGTGGCACAACCCTCACATTTTTATCACTCATATGCATATCTTCAACAATGAGGACAATGTTAAATTCAAGTTGGGGGGTAATGTGACCAAGCCACATGTTTTGGTGACCTAAGATACCCAAAAAATCAAGTTTTCAAAACAATTTTGACTACCAAAAGACTTGGTAGTCTTTTCAAAACCCAATCAGAAGGTCAAGGGCTTCGGTGCACCACTCGGCTAACCGAGGAGTCTACCGAACAGCTTCAGTGAACCCTTCGGTTGACCGAATCGAGACTCGGTACACTTTCCAGAACCTAAAAACTGAGAAACTGAATTCGGTGGACCTTTTGGAATACCGAAATGTTTTTCAGTATACTTTACGGAAAGTTGAAAATTGAGATCTTGATTTCGGTGGATTTCTCGGCTAACCGAAAAGTATACCGAACAGCTTCGGTGGACCTCTCGGCTGACCGGAAAGTACACCGAACTTGCAATCAAGCCAATTTTTTGGAAATTTGAGAAGGAATGCTAAATATTGTTAGGCCCTGTATTAATTCAGGCAGAAAAGTTGAAATCTTGAATTTCTTAAACTTGTTTTGGATTTAAATGATTAGATGTGTTATTTGTGAATTTTTTTTGAACTTTGAACTTTGATTTATATTCTTTGATGAGTTTAAACACATGAACACACGACCTTTTGACTAAAAAATCTAAGTATTACCCTTTATTACTTATTCTTAGATAGTGTGAATTCACTTGTCTTACTTTGAATTTAGCACAAGCACACTAGCACACAGTTTGTGAGGTATGAAATGTGAAATCATTCATGGATGCTTTTGATGACTTAAGTTCTATTGGTTGACTTGTGGATGAATAATCTTGGCACAGTGACTATGGTTTATGCTCATTATAAAAAAAAGAAGAAGAGAAAAAGAATAAGTGCTTAGCTATTTTGAGCTCCTTTCTACTAAGTAACCGAGCCTCTTGCCTCAATAAGCAATGAGTGTTCGCGTCAAAAGTTTAGGAGTCTTGAATGGTTGATATTGTGGCTAGTTTAGCTTCGTAGCCTTTTTGACTCGAGTAAATAAACCCGTAGGGGTGTTCTTCACACCTAATGCCCTTGGAGCCATCTGGTTCAGGAGTCATTGGTCCAACACTCGATACATGGGTCAATTAGAAAGCTTAAGGGAGCTAGACATTGCACAGTCCACACATTTTGAATTTATATATAAATAAAATAATGTTTCCAAAGAATGTTATGCCTTGGTTGTTTCATCTGATAAGGACTCCACTGAATTTATGGGTGTTGAATCATTTATAATGGAATTATTTTGAAGACCCATAATTGTGTGGTAGTTCACTTTACACCAAAAGTATTTGTGATGATCCACTATCTAATTATAAGTGATTAGATTCATTCTTGATTTCTTAAGATTGTGAACATGGAGTTTGTCTTTTTAAGCTTACCATTGAATGTTAACCATTGTTTTTAGTGATACTTTATTTTCTTTGAATAACCATTATTTCAACTAAATGTTTGTGGGTATCATCCTGGTAAACCCTCATGAGACTATAACTCGTCCACTAAGGACACCTAGGGGTTTAAAGGCTTGTTGCATTTTCTAAATGCAATCGAGAGTGCCAACGAAAGTGGTATAGTTAGGAATTTTTGTTTTGTTTGTTATTTAAGTTTTGCTAGGGACTAGCAAAAGGTAAATTGGGGGGTGTGATAAGTCATGAAATACCACATTTAATATCCTTGATTACAGGACTTATCTGGTATTTTTCTCACATTTAATTCCCTATTTTACCTAGAATTTACCAATTTTATTTTATCCTTGCATTATATTTTAATCATGTTAATTATGCTTAATTTAATAATGCAGAGCCAGTTTCGGAGATCAATCCTGGTCTATGGAAATCAGACCCAAATCGATTCAGATCAAATGGGTCAGATTAGATTAATCAGCTCAGATCAGGCGGGTCGGATCAAAAACCAGAAATGGAATTCGACTCGATTCAGATCAATAAAGCCGATCTGACCCGACCCAACTAAGACCCTAACAAGACAAGCCGACTGAACTTAACCAAGCCTGTCCAATTCAGACCAGCCAAACAACCCGATTCTATCTGGTTCACGTTTTGGCAGCAAATCAAAGTTTGAAAAGGTGTTGTGTTTGTGCGTTTGGAAAGAATCGAGAATGGAAAGCAACGGTTAAGAGCCGTTGTGTCCATACGTTTCTGAAATAGAAGTGAACGTGCGTTTTAGCAAGAAGAAGGAAGAGATTGAATTTCTAGAACCGAATTAGCAAGTTGCGTTTGATGGCAAGAAAACAAGAACTGAATTAGAAGGTTGCTGTTTTGTGAGGTGAGAAAACGGGTAGTTAAAGCTGAATTAGCAGCAAAGGAAGTGACCAACTTGGTAACCATGAATTGGAGAAGAAAAGAACAATAAATTAGAAGGTGCTGGTTCATTTTTGGCTATAGAGGAAGAGTTTTATAACTTAGAACGTGAATTGGCATAAAGGAGTAATTTTTCTGAACGTGAGAAACAATTGTTGGGATGTGAGCAATTCCTTGGAAGAGGAGCTTTTGAAGTGGACGATTGGAAGAGGTAGAATTTTGAATCTTCAATAAATTCTAGATTCTTCTTTTCTTCTTAATTCTCTACTTTATTTTTGAATCGGAGAATTCTTCTCGATAATCATGTTTTTGATTAAAGACAAGGATGTTCTTAGTTCCATTATAAGCTAATTTTATTTGCAACGGCTTTGATGTAGTCTAGCCATGAAGTCTTGATTCTTTTTATTATTGCTTTTGAATTTCTAGTCCATTTTTGAGTATTTTATCATTATGCTTAATCCAAATGAATGCTTGATCACCACGTAATTATCTTGTTAATTGTATTGAGACCGAGAGGTGATATACAATGTTAGTTTCTTATGATAGAATACCATATTATAAATGTTGATAGAGGTATTGGCATGGTTTATGTAGCTTTGCATGAAAATTCATAGAACTTAATGTGCTTGCATGCTTTTAAATTCACGTAGAGATATAGTGGGTTATCGCGTGGGGGTAAGTTCATTGGTGCTCGAGAGAGACCTTTGGATAGATTAGGGATTTTTGCTTCCAAATTAGATTGTAATTTTCAATAGCATGAGTATTTAGAATTTAATTTGGATTGATATGATGAAATCAAATGCCTTAATATTTTAATCAACTGGTTAATTTGTTATTTTATATTATTGGTTATTAATTTTAATTGTTAGTTAAACACCCATCTCACTATTCGATTGTCAAAATAGAATTTAGGATAGTAATTTTGGTATTTAGTAGCTAAAAAGTCTCTCACTATTCTATTTCATCACTTTATTACTTGCTACGATTTCGTGCACTTGCGAAACCGCACATCAACTGTCTCCCAACAATTCGTGGCAAGCCCCCTTGTAACGACCCTGAATTCATCATTAAATTTTGTTGAACATCAGGTGAATTGGGCTTGGACCCAACTCATTAAGATATGGGGTGATGTGAGAGCCCTGAAAATTAAAAGTTTAAGATAAGGTTATTTCGATAATTTTAGTATCGTGGTAAGGCCATGAGTGTAATTATAAACTTAATTTAGTCTTTGGAATACCGTAGATGTGGTGTTCCCGCTCTGCACCATAGTGTGAAGATTAGATATTTGTGTATATACATAGTTATAATTTAAGTAATATGGGAAAGTAAATAAATAATTTATAACTTTTAAATAGATCTCTTTATATGAGTAAGAATATAATTTGGACTTATGTGGACTTAAGTGGACTTTATAGCTTTTAATAATCAAATGTGTTAAGTTAGCAATACCCAAAATAGGTATTACTTATTTGTACCCTAATATAAGAATACAATAGCTTCTTGCATAAGCTAAGAAAGGAGTTCTTATCCTCTCTTAGGTTGGTCTGAGAAGAAGAAAACGGTGATGGTGTTTTGAAGAGAATAAGGAGAAGAAGAAGAGTAGAAGAACTTGAAGACAAAGCTTGGAATCAGATTTTTGTTGTAACCAAGTAAGGTTTTTGCAATCTTAAAAGAGTATTAAGGTTTTTGTATGGTTGGTTTGCTAAAATGATGGATTGATTTAGGGTTTGGGATGTTGAGAACCTAAGAAAGGATTTGGAAGAAATGGGTGTTTGCTTCTTGTTCGTTGAGCATGATAATGATTTTAGGTTAAATCTTATCATTTGGTTTAATTAATGTTTATGGTTTAAATCTGAAAATGTTTGGCTAGTTGTGAGGAGAATGTGATGTTTGTGCTTGTATGAAGATAGGTTGTATATGTTATGTGCTTCCAGCCTAGGTTTCCCTCAGGAAAAAAATATATATATATTTTCTGGGTGATCTGCGATCGATCGCTCATAGTGCGATCGATCATTTGTGCATCTGGATGTTTATTTGGAAGCTCTGTTTGGTACATTTTGTTGTTTCTTTTAACAAAAAGAATGCTTAGGTAATTTTGACGGCATGTAATGATACCAAATGCATAATCTCACATATTCAAGGTGGTGAAATGAGCACTTTGTTTCTTGCTATGGTAAATCTGAATTTTATTTAAATTAAAACAATGTGTGCAGGATATGTAAGGACTCCAAAAAGGGTATTCTAGCATAATCAACAACGTGAAATGACCACTTAGTGTTATGGTTCATGTTAAGAAGTGTTATTTCAATTAATTTATCTACTTATGAATTGAGCTTGATTGGTATGAGTACTTAAGTTGAGTGCTATCTTTTAATTGTTCAAAAACATGATTTTGATGCATACATGTAGATGGATGTGGTAGATATTCATGCATTAAAGGCCATGCATGCATGAGGTCCTTATGAGGACTAAGACCACCCTTAATCCTCAATGTCTGTAGAATGACAAGAGGATGGTTGAAATAAGAAAAGGGATTGAGAGATTCCAAGGAAAGAAATTGTATCTTTATGGTGTCCCGACGAAAGCTATTCTATATATGTATGTATAAGTTCAAAAGAACTAAGGGTGCGGGATTAGCTACCCCAAGAGCCCAGGACAATTATACGAAATATATACGAGTGATAATTAACTTGAGATATTATGAGTAGAAGCATGCCACAGAGGGTCTTGTGGACGAATGGTCTTACCCTTGGACATGATGGGGTCTTGTGGACGAGTGGTCTTACCCTAGTTCTCAGACAAAAATAAACGCGGGACTAGAATTCCCAAGGGTTGAAAGCCCCTTAAACCTGTGATGTACACACGGAATCAGTAAGTTTCCTAGGTCTATGCAGAGACCGTGCACCATGTCTTATTACTGGTGTTTAAGGATGCTGGTTGGGTCTGACGAGAGCACACTACTGCACTATATAATCAAGTCATGCATTCTTGCATTCACGTGATTGTCAGGCCATCTTGATTGGTCTTATTATATAGGTTCATGTCATTGCATGTAATTAACCTACCTTGCATAGATCATGGCATTGCATGCATGACCATATGAAATCTTAATGTTCTTTTATTTTTGCACAATATACTTGTTGAGCCGCGTAGCTCAGGCCTTTTGGCATTAAATGTTTCAGGTAGCAAGACTAATGCAATGAGATAGTATTTTCTGGATGTGACTCTGAAATCTGGTAAGTTAATTCCAGAAATTATTAGATTTAATTCTGATACTGTATATGGATAATATGTGGCCCAGTTTTATGTATTTTCAGTATCTTTATTTTCCGGTGCGGACCTAATGTTATTGTAGGTTTCTCTAAGAGATGAGTGTGTGGTTCCACCCCTAGGGAAGTTGGTACGAGAGAGTTTGGATTTGGGGGTGAGAGTCAAGATTTGGAATTCAAGGCTACACTTGTGCTGGCACGAGTGGTGTCATGGAATTCGGGTCGTGACAAGTTGATACTTCTAACTTTATTAGATTTGATTAAGTTTTCTTAAATCACAAGATTTCGGTTGTCTAAGAATATCAAGCTGTGATTTGAGTTGTCTGTTTTTAATAGATGATTCAGACCCTAATACAGAATCATATCTTACAGATCTGAATCGGATTCTCATGACAGAATCAGATCTCTTGGATTTAGTAACTGTTGCAACAGTTGTTACAACATCCCAAGTTAATACCAATCCGAGATTTGAAGCAGATACTCTGTGTGCTCTACATAAAGATCTGGATAGATGCGAGTCCATCAACTTCTCAGAGTTCAAGGTCAATATTCTTGAGTTTTTCAAGGTTTCAGTTCTTCGGGAGAAGAACTTTGTGTCTTCAGGAGAAGACAGTTTGCAGAATGAAGGGAGTTCATTTATGTAGACAATAAAGACGAGTGGTGCTCGCTGAACAAGTCCAGAAGATGATTCTACACGACGGCGACAGAAATTAAGAGGGAGTCTATGTTTTGTGTAAGTCCGATTAGTGTTTGTAATCTTAATATCTTAGTGGATTGTTCAATGTCTTGGTGTGGCTCCAAGAAGTAGGTTTTTACTGAACAACGTAAAAATTGCCTGTGTTCTTATCTTATTATGCTTTAGATAATTTTAATTAATTTAATAATTTACGATAATTGGATTAATTATTAAAACCGAATCTAACAATATGCTTTCGAATTGAACAAACTTCAACGTGAACCAGTATGAACAACTGAACTTAGGTTTGTTAATGAGCTGAGCTTGATCTCTATTTTATACATATTATATCATATATTAATGTGAAAAAAATGTTAATATATTATATTATACATAAATCAATTATCAATTATAATATTATTCTAATTGTACTAATTTAAACTTTTTGCAAGCTAAGCCGATAAACTTTTTGTAAGCTGAGTTTTTGTGGGCGGAGCCTGAGTCCAAAATATTTAGCCTGAGCCTGAGCCAAGCTTATGCCCAAAATTTTGTAACAAGCTTATGCTGAGCCTGAGCCTGAGCCTTGCTCAAGGTTTACGAACCAAAGCCAAGATGAAAAAGCTCAGCTCGACTAAGCTTGTTTACGGCCCAAGAACTGAACTTGGGGTCAAAAAAGGATTGGGCCTGGCGGGCTGTGGGCTGCCGGGCCAAAGCTACAGCACTACTCCCGATAGGTTTGCAAGGATGGAAGAGATATTCGTTTAAATCCAAGGGTATTACGGTCTTTCAAGAATGTATGGCAATTTTAAGAATAAAAACGAAGAAGCTCTCCTTGAGGAAAGAATCAAAAAACAGAAAACCGCCATTTCTTCTTCTTCTTCTTGAAAGTACTCAAAGAAGAGAACAATCTACTTCTAGCAGACCACTATAGCTTCCGTTCTTTCCGTTAATGGCGTTGATTTCCTGTTTATTTTCCTTCAAGATCCTGACGATTTCTGTAATCTTGTTCCTCTCTCTACCTTGCGGCGCTAATGGAATCCCCGAGAGAGAACTCGAAGCAATGCTGAGTGTTTTGAGATCTAGAGGATACAATCTTTTCGGAAATGCCATTCTAACCTCAGATATCCATTACGACATCATCGCCGGAACTTCCTTCACCTTCTTTGCTCCGACCGACTCTGCTCTTTTCGCCCTCGA
Organism: Pachysandra terminalis; assembly: GCA_031762675.1. Classification (NCBI taxonomy): domain Eukaryota; kingdom Viridiplantae; phylum Streptophyta; class Magnoliopsida; order Buxales; family Buxaceae; genus Pachysandra; species Pachysandra terminalis. Next base: position 3,207 of record JAUPMG010113402.1, on the reverse strand, counting down.
CATGATCGCGACGGCCTCCGATTATATCCAGACTCTTCGCTACCACGTCGTTGTCCAGCGATTCTCCTTGGCGAACATCCGATCTCTTCCACCCGGTTCTTCTCTTCGCACTCTCCTCCATCGCCACGACATCAACATCTCATCAAGACCATCGCCAGAATCTCTCATCTTCACAGCCGACGGCGTCGACATCGTTCTTACTGGAATCTACTACGGTCGTGACATTGCCGTTCACGGTTTGAGCGGTGCTCTGAGTCTTAGATCTCTGATGAGATTACGCGATCCGTCACCGCGATGTAATTTCTCGGGAAACGACGGTTTCTCGCCGAGTACCGATGACACAAGCCTCTCACCGAGCGCTGAACCTTGTTCAGACGGAATCTCTCCGACATCTTCACTGGAATATCAAGATCTTTCTCCTGCGCATCAAGAAACAATGATTTCTAATTCGCAAGATATCCTATTGCCTGAATATGGATTCCCACTTAATCCTTCCGATCCGGCTTACACTGACGTTTTTCCTCCAATCAAGTCAATGTTGTCCGAATATCCATTGATCTCGACGGAAGACGGCTTGATATGTGTCCCGCCAACGTTGATTGATAATACACTTTCAGACTCAGACGGAAACTCAAAGAAAGCGCAGCCAGAAGTGATGACACCAGAGAAGAATTCCATCTCTCTGCGGGCTGTCGATGAAAGTAAAGAGGAACGGCCGACTGATAGTGAAGTAACCGGCGACAATCCGGCCTTGAAACCGATGATGCCTCCCTTGAAAGAGGAGCAAACAGAGCTTCCGGCAATATTACCGGAGCTTTTTTGTCCGTTGGATGCAGAGAATATGGATTGTCCAGATACCGATGGACATTCGTATTTGCTTCAACACTACTCAGACTATACATTGTAACGTAATTTCCTCTCTCCCTCTCTCTTTTCATGCATTTTGGATATCTGATGCGATTGATTTTGATCTGATAAAACGTACGATCATGATTTTACGTCTTCGCTCTATTTGTTGTGGGCCTACCATATCTAATTACCATCTGATTAAATAAATCCTATTCTATTGTCTGTGTACTTCTTTGGGGCCTACCATCTCTAATTACCATCTGATTGAACAAATCCTATTCTATTGTCTGTGTACTTTTGTTTTAGATGGAATTATATGATAGATCTGACGGTTATGATTAAGCCCAAAACTTGAAAAGAACAAAAGCATGAAAGTTCAACACAGATGACAGCACACCAGAATTGAAAGGCAAAGAACCCAAAACACTGGCACTATTTAGAAATTAAACTCTTAGAACAAACTCCAAGTATACTTAGAAAAATAAAAACGCTTCATGACCCAAATACTTCTAACAAGAAAAACAAACACGAAAGCCCTCAAATGGGAATATGTGAGGGCGTGGGAGAAGGAGATGGTGCCGGTGACTGAGCCAGCGAGGGAGAGGTGGATTTTGCATCGCAGTAGCCTCTGAGTACGTCACCCTCTTCAACAGTGAAACCAATGGAAGTGAGCACTGCAGGCCAGCACTGGCGTGTGATGACACGAATGGCTTTGCAGCAATCGAGGCCGAGACTAGTGGTCTCTCCGTTGAGGAAGAAAAGGATCATCTCGTTGGTGCATGATCGTAGCTCTAGTAGTGCGTTCCAGCATTCCACCAACCCTCCTCCTCCGGCTTCAAGCCGAGCTGCGGGGTCATGCCCAGGGTTAATCGGCAGCAGCAGCAGCAGCTCACGGACGGACGTAGCAGTTCCGATGAAACATGAGAGTGCCCGTAAGAGAGCAAGCTTGTTGATCTGAGCCATAGCTTAGTTGGAAAGAAAGAGATAGAGATAGAGGGAGAAAGATAGAAGTGAAGTGGTGGTAAGAAATTTGAGAAAGTTTGGGAATTTATTTATAGAGAGAAACTAACCCCCTCATGTTCTTGTAGCGGATGTTTCATGATTAATAATATAGGAATCAGCTACTTACATGTTGATGATCAAGGAAAACATATTATTAATACTCAATATCATGGGTCGTCTGGTCATTTAACATGCTATAAACGTTTGATTATATGCTTAGTGGAAAAGAGAGTGGGCTTTTATGGGACGATTTGAAGTTTCCCTCGAAGAATTCCAAAAGTCTAATGAGTACTGATGACTGAGCTGTTGGAAAATTACTAACTTTACCTACGTTTGATTTAAGTACGAGAGGGAGGGAATAGGGTTTGCAATGGGTTGGGTTCCCGCTCTTAATGGATTAAGTTTGGTAATGGTGATCAAGCGGGCTAATCAAATCCCATTTTACACGTAACACTTTTTCAAAAGCTCATGTACACGTTTTGGGTATAGCCACATACACTGAATTATTCATTAAAGTTGTAACAGCTGTACAATCGTTTCTTTCACGTGGCAGCTATCAACAGTTGCGCACGTTGATTGGACCGTTTGGTGGAAATGTGACATTTGAAATGGTTCAGAGATATCTGACCGTTCTTATTACCAAAAAGGCAATAACTTCTTAGAGAAGCAACCCTTTTGAATTCCATCTTGTAAGGGAATGTTACGTGTCCCACACCCAACAAACATGTTCTCTCTTCACTTTTTGAAGTATTCAAAAGACTAAGGACTTGTGTTCCCACGACACACTGCCTTCTTGGCACTCAAGAGAATGAGAATCATACTCTTCCCTCGATGGACGTTATTTTACTCGAATGATGTATTTAAGGGCATGCTACCCCTAATAGACTCTTCAAATAGTTACGATTTTAATAGATCCTCAAAGGCACATCTATTTGCTCTCTAGAATAGACTTCGAGTGATTTTATTACATACATTTACGTTTTAAATGTATTTTACTCGAGGAAGGATCCTCGAGGGACCTTTCTGTACCTTCTAACTCAAGAGTCATTCTCGGATCACATCCATAGACTTCGAAGGACCACTTTTATGCTTTGTCTTGAAAGATCACAAGGTGGGTATATTCCTTCTCATCAAGTAAGCCTCGACGGACAAATCCGAGAGACGACTTCAACGGACAAATCTGAGGGACAACCTCGACGGACAAATCCGAGGGACAACCTCGACGGACGGACACGAGGGACAACTTTGATAAACAAACTCCGAAGGAAATCTTCTCAGGCTAACCACCTCCAGATGGTGAATTTGAAGGAGGTATGTTCCCTCATGCTAAGGGTGAATTCGAAGGAAGAATATTCC
>JAUPMG010113391.1:0-11949 GCA_031762675.1 Pachysandra terminalis | reverse complement strand
CTCAGCCATTGGTTTAACTTTGAGATTATGATTGTGTGATGCACTCTAGATAATCTATTGTGCTCCCACCAATCACATTTGGTCAAAGTCAACTAATTAGTTATTACTAAATTTTTTAAATTAGTCCATATTTTCTAATTAATTACATATAAACCTTATTACTAATTACACTGAACTCCCCTAAAGGGAGTTTAGGGATATTTTGCTATAAAGTGATGCCTTTTGGGTTAAAGAATGCGAGTGCAACTTACCAGCGAGCAATGCAAAGAATCTTTGACGACATACTACACAAGAAAGTTAAATGTTATGTGGACGACTTGGTAGTTAAGTCCAAGGAGAGGAAAGATCATTTGCAGGACCTTTGCATGGTATTCAATCGGCTCCGAAGGTACCAATTAAAGATGAATCCCCATAAATGAACTTTGGCGTTACATCAGGAAAGTTTCTTGGGTTCATTGTTCACCATCATGGCATTGAGATTGACCAATCTAAGATTGATGCAATCCAAAGCATTCCAGAACCAAAGAACTTGCGCGAGCTTAGAAGCCTCTAGGGTCGCCTCACATATATCCGACGATTCATTTCTAACCTAGCATGCCGTTAACAGCCCTTTAACAGACTGATGAAAAGGGATGTACCCTTTGAGTGGGATCAAGCATGCACTAATGCTTTCAATAGCATTAAGAAATATCTCCTAAGTCCTCCTATTCTCGTAGCCCCTGTACCAAGCAAGCCGGTGATCCTCTATATAGCAGCACAAGAGCAATCTCTAAGGGCATTACTTGCACAAGAGAATGAACAAGGAAAAGAAAAGGCCCCCTATTACTTAAATCGAACCCTTGTCGATGCCGAATTAAACTACTCGTCGATTGAGAAAATTTGCCTTGCACTTGTCTTTACCACTCAAAAGCAACGACATTATATGCTTGCTTATATAGTTAGGCTAATCTCAAAGCCAGATCCACTTAAGTACATCATGTCCTGACCTGTCTTGTCAGGGAGGCTGGCTAAAGGGGTACTCCTGCTCTCGGAATTCGAGATTATCTATGTCCCTCAAAGGGCAATTAAGGGTCAAGCACTGACAGAATTTTTGGCTGATCATCCTATTCCAGATGAGTGGGAACTACCCGAAGACTTTCCTGATGAAGATGTTTTCTATGTCAACACCTATGCACCGTGGATGATGTTCTTTGACGGAGCAGCACGATGTGATGGTGCTGGGACAGGTGTGGTTTTTGTTTCTCCTCAAAGGCAAGTATTGCCATATGCCTTCACCCTTGGGGAACTCTGCTCAAATACTGTTGCAAAGTACCAAGCTCTCATCACAGGCCTCAAAACGACTCTCGATATGGGAATTTCACAAGTCTACATATACAGAGATTCGAAGTTGATTGTGAATCAATTGTTGACTCACTATGAGGTAAAGAAGCCAGACTTGGTGACATACTTCCAATATGCCACCCAACTGATGGAAAAGTTTGAAACCTTCACTCTTGAGCACGTTCCCAAGAAAGAAAACAAGCAAGCGGATGCCCTTGCTAACCTAGTGAAAACATTGGTTGTTGCGGAATCAGACGAGGCCAATGTTCCAATTTGCCAAAGATGGGTGTTACCACCAATCCCAAGACAATTTGAAGATGTCAGTTTTATATTTGTTTCTATAGCAGAAACAACTGATTGGCGATACCCAATCATTGAGTATCTCGAACATGGGAGGCTACCTGAGAGTCCGAGGCACAAGACAGAAATAGGACGACAAGCACCTCGTTTTATTTATTATAAGGGTACACTGTATAGGCAGCCTTTTGATGGTGTCTTTCTTCGGTGTCTTGGAGACGAAGAAGCAGCCCAGGCCCTTGATGGGGCCATTCTGTAATTTGTGGTGCTCATTAATCGGGCCCTGAACTACACTTTCGAGTGAAGAGGATGGGGTACTATTGGCCAATGATGGTGCGAGACTCCAAGGAGTATGCTAAGAAATGTCAAGCTTGCCAGTTTAATGCAAACTTCATACATCAACCTCCGGAACCGTTGCATCCAACCATAGCTTCCTGGCCTTTCGATGTGTGGGGCCTTGATGTGGTTGGATCCCTTACACCGAAGTCATCAAATGAGCACCTCTACATTCTTGCAGCAACAGATCATTTCTCCAAATGGGCTGAGGCGATTCCTCTTAAAGAGGTAAAGAAGGAAACCATTGTCAACTTCATCCGGACTCATATTATCTATCGATATAGAGTACCTCGATACATAATCACTAACAATGAAAAGCCTTTCTACAATAGCTCCATGGATCAACTCTGTGCAAGTTCAATATGAAGCAAAGAAATTCGTCCATGTACAATGCTCCTGCTAATGGTCAAGCTGAAGCCTTCAACAAGACACTTTGCAACCTGCTTAAGAAAGTCGTCTCAAGATAAAAAAAAGATTGGCATGAGAGGATTGGGGTAACCCTTTGGGCATATTGGACAACACATCGGACGCCCACACAAGCTACTCCGCACTCTCTTGTTTATGGTGTAGAAGTATTCTCTCGCTCGAACGTCAAATCCCTTTGTTGCGCATTGCCATTCAAGAAGGGTTAACTGGTGAAGAAAATGCCCGTTTACGCCTTGCAGAATTAGAGGCGTTGGATGAGAAAAGACTAGAGGCGCAACAATGCTTAAAGTGTTACCAATCCCATCTCTCTAGAGCTTTCAATAAAAAGGTTCGACCACGTTCTTTTCAAAAGGGTGATTTGGTTCTAGCCGTGAGAAGACCCATCATCATCACCCATCGAACATGTGGGAAATTCGTATCAAAGTGGGATGGGCCTTATGTGGGTCAAGAAGTCTACACCAGCGGTGCTTACAAATTAGTCGCGGAGGATGGACGAAGGATTGGTCCAATCAATGGCAAGTTTCTAAAAATGTACTATGGCTAGAAGACACAATGATGCTCCTTATCAGCCAAAACTATATGATACTCCCGGCCCATATGAGTCTAAACTATGAAAGGGCTACTAGGGCGAAAACCCGAAAGGGCTGTCTATGCAAAAAGAAAGGCACAAAAAAAAAAAACTTTAAGTTAAAAACCCGAAAGGGCAGCCTAAACAAATAAATGAACTACGTGCGACTTGATCCTTACTCGGGTACGTAGGCAACCTGGGAAGTTACTCCAGGTCCAGTCCAAGTCATCATCATTTACCGATCCTTTTTGAATAAAGTGGATTAAATAAAATGATGACCATACTTTCTCTACAATAAGAGCCTTGGAAAAAAAAAGAATGTGACTTCTTTATTACAAAAAAGGGAGATTACGTGAGATGAAGAAAGACAAAAATCTCATCATAATGAAAAGAGAAGTACAAGCTAAGAATGGGTTCCTTCAGATACGAGCATACGTGTTATCCCCAGTTCAGGATCCATAGTTCATTTTGAGCATCCTCCAACAATCCTTGCATTGAGTTCAGAGTCGCAAAATCCGCTTCACAAGCAATAGGAATGGAATCGATCTCTGCAAGCACTCTGTGAATGGTAATCACTGTTGCTTCCTTGTTGCCCACCAGTGTTCTACTCTGAGAAAGACCTTCACTAAGATCTTTTTCTGTCTTCTAAAACTTTCAATTGTGCCCTCAATTTGGATTGCTCTAAGTGAGTACTTGTCAGGTCTTGTTGCAATTTCTGAATACGCTCGCATTCAAGGTCTCGATCAAGTGACATAATACCAAGGCGAAACTCAGCATCCCCACGACGTTGAGCTTGCATTTCCAAGGTCACATGATGGCTAAGTGTTGACTGCATATGGAGGTAACAACCAACATCCTGTATGTATCGATTAATACAATTTTGTAAAGGTGAAGGATCTACCAACCTAGTATCCACAATTGCAGTAAAGATCTTCTCAACATCTGTTTCGATGGAAGTAACCTCATCAAAAGGTAGTCGCAATAATCTCTACTTGAAACTCTTGCCAATAAACAACGCACACTTGCGATGAGCCTCTGAAATCACATCTACTGCCTGAAATACAGAGATTGCGGGGGCATAGTCGATCCTTGGAATGATTGGTGAAGGCAACCGTTCCTTAGAGGGGATTGCGACATTGCCGGTTGTCTTTGTCGCAAGCGTTGATAAAGCACGTGGAGCCTTGCTATCTGGTACATGTAGACTAGACGTCACAATGAAAGAGCCTCCATGTTGAGACCCCTGAATGCCGCAAGATGTGGACACCCCAACTCCTTTGGCAGCAAGTCAAAAGCACTTGGTCCTTCAATGGAAGAACCACTGTAGTCAAGCTCATCGTTCTTTCCGTGTTCTAAACCCTTGTCTGGTACCTGAGAGATACGCCAAGATGAAAATGATTGGTAAGTAATTAAAAGACAACCATTGTACCTCCTTACAACATCATATACAAGAATAATAATACTCACAGTTTTGTCGGGAATACAATGAGAAGATGCAAGTGGTATGCTTCGCTCACAAGATTTTGTAGAGGACTCGCTTACATCCAACACAGAGGTACGCGTACTTTTAGCAAGTGGGAATCATCTCGAGATCGTACATGCTTCCAGCAACGATCCCCCTCCATCTTGTCACTCGAGACAATCGCACAATTTTCAACCCGCTTGAGCCATAGCATGGTTCCCTCTCGAACCGTCGTCTCAATGTGAAGAATAGGAGTATGATGGACTACCGCTTCGTCCTTTTTGGTCTACCCATTTTTTCATGAAGCCCGACAGACGCTTTCAATAAGGATCTTAGGGTGCTTCAAGAAAAAGTTCTGGGAAACCCTTGACCACCACTTGCAATAGCTTATGGTGGCAAGAAATTTCCTTTCGACCAAACGCATTGGTAACGACATCTTTGCCCCAGTATAAAGTTTGGTACAAGAGTACCACAGTTAGAGTATGTCTTCTTAAGAGGTTGTCCGAATGTTTCGTTTGTGCCCACTAGATAGACCTTGATGATAGCCAAACTGCTTGCTAAAGCGATGTGGACTATAAGGTTCAACAATGTAAATACCCTCACACCTTGCTGCCAAATAGCTTGAGCGTAAACTCACAAAATATTGGAAGTCTGCGTTGAGTATCCCCTTTTCATCAAGTGTGGACGACTTCTGATTCGCGTAAGTAATTGGGCATAATGACACGTCCTTCCTTGATCTGAACAGTAGACGTGCTGAAGAACCATTAAAGGACCTATCTATGCTGTCGTCTCCATGACTTGTCATGCGAGGGATACCTCGGGAGTTTGACGAGGTAGAATGAGTGCCAAAATATTGAGCCAGCCAACCATAGACATAGTGCGTTGGAAATGCCTTTCTACAGTCACTAGGAGTAGCGGAAGAGGCAATTTCATTTAATCTCCGATAGATGTTGGCTAAAACAGGAATGACCATCAAACTCTTCGACCAGGGGCCATTATGCTAGCCATCTTAAAAGTAGTTGGACGGATCAAGTCACCACCATCTATCGGAAGAGTGAACAAACATAGCCAACATGCAAGGAAAGCCGCCAAATAGGTATCGTCCTTATCCGCATCATCAATGTGAAGATCGATAAAAGGCACATTTTCCTCCTCACACGAGGGAATGCCGTCAACGATTCCAGAAGGATGACCAGTTGATTTCATCCGAGTCAATTGCTCGTTTGACTTTTTGGTAGAAGGTTTTTTAAATCTTAAAGAACCTATGAACCAAAACCTGATCCATTCAGTAGCTGTTGCTCTCAATGGTTCACCACTCCTTTTACAAAGGAGATGAAAAGAAGAGAATAGATGTCCACAACTCTTAGGAAGCAAGGGTTTTCTTTTGTCATCGACTCTCGTTAGCTCTTCGGTACTAGGGATAACTTCATCATAAAAGCACCCAGTGATTGGAATCCCCCCAATCTGACGCAAGTCACACAAAGAAATGAAAAGTTCATCGATCAAAGTATGAAGGGTATTAGTAGCCGGACACCATGACTCACAAAAAGCTCTAATGACATGAACATTCCAATTATAAATAAAAAGTGACGCGTACAAGACATCGTATAGTACGATCTTTCTCAAAGCGACACACCTTCGGCTAAGGGTAGGTTCTGACCACTCCCAATAGCCTTCGGTATACGAAAACTCAGCGTATAGCTTGAAGGAACTTCCACATAATGCCTCCTTGGTTATAATTCGTTGGCCAAAAATCGTGAACTCTCTTGATTGGACCGAGTCTAAATGATGAAAAGATGCTAGCAATAAGATTTTTGCACCCGAAACAATGTTTGAACCTAATGTTTTCGGACCAAATAACTCTTTAATGGACATAGTCCACCATTGAGTTAAATGAAGCGAGTTTTCAAAAACAGAATGCCTCGGAGCCAGTGACCCAATTGCTGAAGGAAAGATATAAAAAATTGTCCCATTATTCATGATCTTGTCATCGGCATCAAGGACAAGGACAGACATACTCTCTTGTTTCGAGGTTGAAGACAACTCCTCGAAGAAAATCATGATACTGAAAAAAAAAATATACAAAAAACAAAACCATATTAGAAAAAAAATTAGAAGTATAAAAGCAGACTCGCATGCATGATGCTTGAAGATGATTTAAATAGGTTTTGTACAAAGCAATGTTGGTGAGAGGACCGGTTTTTAACAAAAATTTTGTTGACAAAGTTGTCTATCAAAAAAAGAAGTTTCAGATTAATGGGGCAAAGAGCGATTGGACTTCGAGCCTGGCAGAAGAGGGCTAGGGATTTGAACTTCCAATTGAAGAAATCTTAGGAGATCAAGAAATCTTGGAGATCAAGAGATCGGAAACCGAAACTCTTCGTAGGTTTCTTCAAATCCCGCTCTTCAGATTCAATCCAAACACTCCCTTTGTACCGATGAAAAAAAAAAAAAAAAACCCTCGGCGAATTCAAGCGAAGGTTATGTCGATCTCGTCTCTTCGGTTTTCGAAATCTCTACCTTTCATTGTTAGGGATTACATTACGGAGGAAGGTTTGAAGTAATGGGGATGATAAGAAATAGTTTCTCATTCATGTTGGGGACCTGTGAGGAGTTGACACTCCTCAGAACAATAACATTCCCAGCATGAAGAAGTTTGCCGACACAAGGCTTTTAATGGCGAAGCACATCGAGGAGTCTTATAGGAAACTGAAGTAGAGAGACGAAGACAATTAGTTGCAGAAGAAGTTAAAAAGAAAAAAAAAATGGGTTCTTATCGTGTTATGGTTCCTGTTCTTCTTAGGCTCTATATAGAGGAAATACTTGTATCTATGACAAAGAAGATGTGCTGAACAAGTACATGGATCCGACACAGTCGGAGTGTAATCCCAGGCGTATTCAAAAAAAGAAAAGGTGAGAAGATTACGGTGGTGCTAAGAAAGGAAAAGAGAAATGTACTGACCTTAAGCATTTGCTCGGTTGACAGCGGCTATGGACACCGATCAGAAAAGACGCCACGGAGATGCTCCACGAACAGACACGTACAGACTGGTGGTCTTGTTTTTGTTGCTGTAAAAATGTGAGAAGCAGTGCTCATCTTATAGCATAACTCAAGCACGAGAGGAAGGAAACTTCCCTCATCTCTTGGATACGGTTAACCGGGCAATCCTTATAGTGTTCGAAGGTATTGCAAGCAATTTCTCGCTAACAGGGCAATCCTCTATAGAGTTAAGAAAGTTTTGCAAGCAATTTCGCTTACATGGAACGTGCACAATTCAGTAATAGAAAGCTGTATTTCAGCTTTTCAAAACAAAAGATGGGTTTCTTCCCAAAGAAACCTTGTCTGAGAGAGAGAAAAAAACACACTCCCTTTAAAGAAGAAGACCCCAAAAGGGTTTTGATATGGTGAGCGTCAAACACACCACAACCAAACCAAACTTTTGGCGTGTTTGTTTTTTTTTTTTTAAAATAAAGGGTGGTTGTTGCTATGCTACTTGAGGGAACACGGGGACTGTGTTCTCGAAACACTTTTCAGCACAATCACACGAAAAGAAAAATGGACACAGCTAGGGATGGCAACGGGGCGGGTTTTGACGAACCCAAACCCGACCCTAAAGGACTCCCCCTACTACCAAACCCTATTGGGGCGATAGTAGGGCCGTAGTGGGGCAGGTTTGACCCGGTTAAATTTTTTAAAAGTAAATATTTTATTAATTTAAATCTTTAATATTTTAAATATATTTACTTATAATATATAGATTTATACATAAAATATATATTTAAAACATAAAATACATATTTATTAAATATATTTACTTGTAATATATAGATTTATACATAAAATATATATTTAAAACATAAAATACATATTTAAACATAGGTGAATGGCAATGGGGCGGAATTGGGGTAAGTTTGGGGCGAGTTCGGGGCGGGTTGAGCCAAACCCTAACCCACCCCTAGCCCAAGTTAGGGGTTACCAAACCCTAACCATTAGGGGCGGGGCAGGGTGGGTTACACGTTTAACCCAACCCGTTGCCATCCCTAGACACAGCCTTATCAGACAAGCAAGACGCATGTATCATTTTTCAAAAAAAAACGGATCTCGGTGCAGATCAAAGAAACAACCCGTTATTGTTTGGTATGATAAGCAACTGGTGAATTGGCAACGTGTGATCAACAATCACAATTATGATCATCCTTCTTAGAGTCTATAGCGTGGATCAAGATAAATAGTCCAATTATCGTACGATCAACGATAATCATCAACATCAAAGTGTATGATTCCGATTAAGCCAACGGCCCCATCATCTTATGATACTTGAGATATCATATAAATTCAAGTACTTCAAAATCTGCCTTCAATACATGACAAGAATGTACACAGCCAGATCCTTGAAGTGGGGGTATTTGTAGACACTAAAAATTTGTATCATCAAGTCAAAAAATTTGACTTAGTCAAAATTATCTAGTCAACGGTCAAAACCCAATAAGCCTAGTCAAGATGTAGGCCTGAGTAAATAAAAAGTGATAATCCCTTCTGTCCTTTATCAGATATGGACCAAGATACATATACAAGCTTGGCCCAACAACTAAATGTGGGCCCACAAAGAAAGTCACAAGCCAAACATGTGACTAAAGCCCATCTTAAGTAGAATCAACATGTGGCAAACAAATTTGGAATGTCATATTTTCTTAGGTGGCAAAAAAATATAAGGAAAGACACCTAATGTTGAATCATGCTAAATTAAGGACAAAAGATCCCCTCAAATGACATGTTTCAATTAAGTCAAATTACTTCTAAATTTGAGGTACACAAATCCTCTCAATATGGAAGACTTAAAATCAAAGGGTAAAATCTCCTTTATAGTAGCAAGTTGCAATCAAATTAGATTGTTGCTAAAGTAAGGGAATCCAATCTTCTCCACATGAAAATTCTCAATCAAAGGAAGTCTGCATAACAGAGCAAGGACACCCTCACCTCTTGCCTATAAATAGAGAGCTCCATACACAATAGCTCTCAATGATCAGAAATTCAGAAGAAAGCTTTGAAGCTTATAGAAACTCTGAAGAAATCTTGAGAAGACTTGGAGAAAGCTCACTCAAGTCTACATCCGGAATCCTGCACCCATTCTTTCTTTCATACACTAAGAAGAAATGAGACATACACATCTGGAGAAGGAGAGTCCACAAGCAAGAAGGCTCTTCTCCAACTACTTTGGCCTACAACAAGCGCTGAAGAACCAGTTACTGAAGACCGATTTGAGATAAAGCTTTTACAGTCCTCGAATCGAGGATTCACCAAAGAGATCGAATTAGAGGTTTAGTCTTTGTATAGAATACAAATCACAGAGATTGTATCCATTATTTTATTAAATCAAATTGACATTTGTTTACACGTTTTTCTTGTCTTTTGTTTTGGACATGAAATTTGTGTCTACACCCCTCAAACCTTGGCCATCATGAACACCTCTCCTAAAATTTAAAAATATGTTACAGCAAACCCTTTCTGTTAATAAGGATCAATAATGTAGTAGAATATTTGCCTTTTACTTATCGCAACATATCTTAAGGACTAAAATATCCTTATATACCTTGCTTAATGATCTAAATAGATGCTTATATGTGAGAAGAAAGAAAATTTTTAACCAAAAAAATTGTGAAAACCCATGTATCTCTTATAATTGTAGGATAAATTAATAATTTACTTTGTTATCCTTTTAGCATACTTAAATGTAATTATTGATAAAATGGTATTATGGTCAAATGATCAATTTCTATTATAGATCGTTAGCTCCCTCTAATTTGTAGGATAAATTAATAAATTACTTCGCTATCCTTTTAGTATACTTAAATATAATTATTGATAAAAGAGTATTATTATCAAATGATCAGTTTCTATTACAGATCGTTTGACCCCTTCTAATTTGGACCAGTAAGGGTGTTGTAATAGTAAAGGTTTGAAGGATACTTGTTGTCATTGTGCCAAATCTAAGAGGGTGTCAATGTAATTTACCTTTTTTTTAAAATTTTCTTATGTGGTTTTCTTGTTTTGGATATGGAATGGAAAATGGCCAGGTAGGCGTATATGAAAGTAGAACAACTCTACCAGTCTTGTTCAAAAATACAATCAAAAGTCAACAAAAAATGGGTAGATGAAGATGATATTCTTTCCCTCCATGGCTTTCCTATCTGCATCAATCAATATGAAAACTGAATGCAGAACATAACTTCCAAATAAAGATAAATTTAGACTCCAATCTTAACCCATTTCTCAATTCCCGGAAAGAATTAGTAGTATAATACAGTTGAGAAAAAGGATAACTTCTCTTTTAAGTTTCCACCTCTGAAAGCTTCAGCCAATGCTTCCCCAATGAAGTAGCTTCTTGGTGTTCTTCCTTTCCCTTTCACTATCTTAAACATAGAAGCACAGAAGCAAAATCCCCAGGTCAGGAAACAACATGAAACTTCAAAGAATTCTGTGTAACAGGAGAACCTTGACCTTAAAAGGTGCATAAAAAAAGTGAAATGGAGAAGAAGAAAAAGGCCCAATCAAAGAGAATCCCAGGAATTCAACAATAAGTATAAAACTCAGTAATGGTGTAGAAGAGGCCCAAATCAATGGAGAAACAAATTAATCTAGCGATATCAATGACATCAAAGCAATCCCAGGTACTGAAGGAAGAAACCCAGCTAAAACAGTACCAATTATTCCAATCTTCATTGCAATGAAGGAGACAAAAAGTGATAAAGAAATAAGTACCACCATAACTCCAGTAGATAAGGAGAAGGAAATATAATTCAAAGAAAATCTAATCGAAACTTAAAAGAAAGGGAAGGAATCAAATTCAAGAAAAGTGCCTGTTAATATATCCGAATAATCATCACAAAGAAAGATAGAAACAAATCAAACTGCTTTTCTGATTCAACCCAAGATTACAGAATTAACTCTTCACTCCCACAGAGCAGCAGATCTTAAATTTGTAATACTGTTTTGTTGACTGTTCATGGGGTCTCGTTCAACGATGGCAGCCAACAAGAAGAAATTCAAAAACAACAGCAGCCATAAACTAAGTTTAGCTTCACTTTCTTAGAAGATTCAAACAACAATAGTCAAGATTTCAACAAATATTCCACGTTTCCACATAATTGAAAGGCTCTTCTTTGAAGGTTAAAATGATTTTTCTCAAATAGTTTTGAAAGGTCTAGTCAGTCTACCATTTGGTAAAAACTCTGTTTTGTGCCAACAAAAATGGTTTCGGCACCTCTAGAGTCAGGAGATGCTCATGACCATCCATTTATATTTAGCCATGTGGAATCAGAAACGCACAACAAAACTTCTGAAAGGAACGAGATCCTCTCAAGTTTCAATCACCTGTTTGCTGATTTGAAATGAATCACCTGTTTGTTGATTTGAAATGAATCGGAATATGACACGTGGGATTGAGAAGGATAAGGATCACTCTGTTACAACTAATATTCAAAATAGATAGATTGCCGAAGATACTGCGGTTTGGCGCTTGGCGTGATCTCTCTGTTTCTCTTC
>JAUPMG010113380.1:0-11950 GCA_031762675.1 Pachysandra terminalis | reverse complement strand
TTACACTGGCTTGGATTCTCTGAGACAATCCTTAGACCCTTGCAGCTTCTCTGAAACCTTCCCAAGGTTCTTATTCCCAATCCCGGCTTTTGCTTTTTTTGGTTAACACGTCCTCTCTAGGGAAACCTCATTCCAGAACGGCCACCCTGTGGTTTAGGCTGGTGTGAGACAGGAAACCGGACCGGTTCAACCCAGAATTTGGTGAGCCTCTCAGGTGTCGACACCTGTGCCTTTTACTTAAGCTAAGTAATCCGACTTAGGCTACCATTTTGGGGATCAACATTTTGGCGACTCCGCTGGGGACCTGTGTTGTTTTCCGACATTGTGTTCAAACCTTGTTTGCAATTCCATAGCCAGGATCATATCCTAGAGAAGATGCATCGCTTTCCTTCAGAAGCAAGCCAGGGCCAGTCATCTGCCGGCGACCAGGATGGTCGGCAGTAGGGTGGAGAGTTTCCCCTTGAAACTCCCGTTACGCCCCGCAAGTCTCCCATTTTAACTCTGCAACCTCCGAGTGCTCCTCACCCATGACTCCAGCCCCCTGACTCTGCGTCTTACGTTGCTGATGCGCTATGGCTCATACAGCAGCAGCTCATGGTCATGGAAGCGCAGCAGAGTGCCAACCAGCAACCCATCACTCCTCAGGCACCCCAGCAGCCTTCCACCTCCCGGGATGACACAGTCAGGCCCGTGGAGGCCGCGCATACCGACATACTCCCACCACCATTACCACTTCACACACCCGCACCTTCAACGGCCGCGTATGCCCCTCCATTTTCAACCCACACATATGCCCCATTACCACCCCCAGTTCATATCACTCCACCCCTTCCTGCCAACAATCCCCTTCCCCACACTGTACCCTCTTTTGCTACCATGGCTGATGTTGAGGCCATGTTATGCTAGTCCCGGTTCCGAGACCCGGATTGGACATACAACGACTTCCGCCCCCGATATCCCTCTTCACTGCTTCAAAAATCCTACCCCAAGGATTATGTCAGCCCCAAATTCCAGAGTTTCATTGGCCAAACCGGCAATGTGCGGGAGCACATCAACCGCTTCGTTGAATCTCTCGGACCCCATGCCGCTGACCATGACCTCCGGCTAAGGGAATTCTCCAAATCCCATTTCGAGAAAGCCTACACCTGGTACAACAACCTAGCGCCAGGCTTTGTTTATAGCTGGGAGGACATGGCCTCCCTCCTTTACAAGAAGTTCTTCGTCACTAAAGAAATTTATACGATTGTGGAGCTTAGCCGAGAGCGCCAGGGGCCAGCGGAAGACCTGGTAACCTATGTGAAGCGGTTCCGGGGGCTTGTGATGATCTGCAACGACAGCCAAGAGGAGTCCTGTTACGTTGATATGTGCGTAATAGGGATGCTCCTGGAATACAGGATACATCTGGAGAACAACAAAATCCCAAGTTTTACCCGTTTGATTGAAGCAGCCCGGACGACGGGTCTCTCAGTGGTCGCGCCCAACGCAGCCAAGAAGCCCTTGGAAAAGAAGCGTGGGGCCGAGAGTGCCCACGCTGACAGCTGAGCCTAGAAGGAAGGAAGAGGGAATGAGGCGAGACCTGATCGACTTTACCCTCCGACGCCCGACTGCATCCCGGCCCAGCTGGACGTTCTACTAGAAAGCTGGGTCCAGGACAGCCACGTTGTGCTGCCTCCCATAGACCGAGAGCCAATTGCTCAGGAGAAGAGAGACCCCCGGTATTGCAAGTTTCACTGGAAGGTGTGCCACGCCATGTTTGAGTGCTATGCTCTGAGGAGATTGTATAAGAACCGGGTGGCTGATGGTGAGGTGCACCTCCGCCCCGAGAAGGTGCACGTAGACCCCCTACCCGCCCACAACTGTAGGGGAGGCGCAGTTAATGAGTTGTTTTCAGAGGTTGGGGCTGTGGTTAGGCGAGAGTCGGTCCCACCCAAGTTGCTGAGGCTCGAGAAGAGTATTGAGGAGATTGGCTTCTCAAGGCAGGAGAGGGTCGCCATGCAGGCTTACGCCCAGAGACTGTCATTACTGGAGGCGGAGAAAGCCTGTGCTTCTGATTTCTCCTTGGATGGTGTTATCACCTTTGGGCCGGGAGATATGATGGTGGCAGATAGGGACCACCGTCGGGTCTTGTACTTGAATTCCATCCTGCAAGAGGTGGACATCAGGAGGTCGTTGGTAGATGTCGGGTCCTCCTTAAACATCATTCCTCTTGGTATTTTGAAAGCCATTGGTGTATCTGAAGATCGGATTGTCCCTCAGGCGATCTGGATTTATGGTTTTGACGCTCGAAGCCAGTGTGCTCTCGGTCATGTGACCCTTGAGCTGCAGGTGGGGCCGTACAAGCATTCGACACTCTTGCATGTGTTGGACAGCAGCCCCAGTGATCACATCCTCCTTGGCCAGTCCTGGATCCATCGCTGCCGTCTCGTCCCTTCCACATTCCACCAATGCTGCAAGGACTTTAGGAAGGGAAAAATGGTACGCTTGGTCGCGGACCCGTGCCCTTTCAATGAAACTGAGGTCCACCTTGCAGACGCGACCGACTACGACGAGCTGGCCCCGACGAGGGAGTGCCAAGTATCCCTGCCTCGAGGGATTCCACTGCCCGCCTGGCCCGATATTCAACCCAACCCGAAGATAGCCCTGTTGGAGCCTGGCCCGTCTAAAAGGAAGCTGAAGGAAGAGAGAAAGAAGGAAGATGGACGGCAGAAGAGAGCTGTTGAGGAAACAGTGTCAGACTCCGCCTCTGAAGCCCGGTGCACTAGGATCAAGCTTGAGGATGGACAATTCGTCTACAAGCTATGGACCGCGACCGAGAGGCCGGAGCCGACTCTGCCCCATGACAATCAAAAGGGAGCAGATGCTGAGGAAGCTGCCTTTGCAGCAGGCGAGGACGCAGACTACAACGATGAGGACGGACCCTTCCCCGCTACTGTCTTCGAGATATAGGGCGCACCTGAGCACCTCAAAGACTGCGTGAGGTCCGTCCTTGAGACCCTAGATGAAGTGAACCTTGGGAGCGAGGAAGAGAAGCAAACGACATTTGTAAACACTAACCTATCTCCTGAGGAGAAGTGTAATCTTGTCAATCTCTTGAAGGAATACAAGGATGTGTTCTCTTGGTCGTATGATGAAATGTCGGGACTTGACCCTCAATTAGTTACCCACAGACTTCACTTATCCTCTGAAGTAAAGTCGGTTAAGCAGCCCGCCCGGGTTTTCAAACCCGAGATCCAATTACAAATAAAGAATGAAGTGTAGAAGCTCTTGAAGGCCGGTTTTATCAAGCCCATCTAACACCCGGTTTGGCTAGCGAACGTTGTCCCAGTTAAGAAAAAGAATGGCCAGATCCGGTGTTACGTGGACTTCCGGGATCTCAACAAAGCAAGCCCCAAAGATGAGTTCCCCCTTCCCAATATGGACCTACTGATAGACGCTACGGCCAGGCATTCAATGTTTTCCTTCATGGATGGCTTCAGTGGATACAATCAGATCCGAATGAGCGACCATGACGCCCACCACACCGCATTTCGCACCCCACTGGGTAACTTTCACTATTTAGTGATGCCCTTTGGGTTAAAGAATGCCGAGGCTACCTATCAGCGGGCCATTTTTCATGATATGATCCATGCAGAGGTAGAAGATTATGTAAATGATATAGTTGTAAAATCCAAGGAGCGGCATCAGCACCTTGAGGTCTTGACAAAGGTCTTTCAGAGGTGCCGGCTCTACAACCTGAAGATGAACCCGGCTAAGTGCGCCTTTGGGGTCACTGCTGGGAAGTTTCTAGGGTTTGTTGTACACCGGCACAGTATTGATCTAGATTCCACCAAGACCAAGGCAATACTCGAGTTATGCCCATCCCGGACACCGAAGCCGCTTAAATCCTTCATTGGGAAGATTTCCTATATCCGGAGGTACATACCTGTCTTATCCACTTTCATCGCCCCACTCATGCCTCTGCTGCGCAAAGGGACCCCTTTCTTGTGGACTCAGGAATGCCAGCTGACGTTTGAGAGGATCAAGGATGTTTTGAAGAACCCGCACACCATGATCTCGCCCTTACCCTGGAAGCCGCTGCGCATTTATCTCGCCACCTCGGATAGTGCTATTTGGGGTTTACTTGCCCAAGAGGATGCTGAGAGGACTGAGAGGCCGGTATATTATGCCAGCAGGCTCCTCCGGGGGGCCGAGTTGAAGTATTCTCAGGTAGACAAGTTATGTTTAGCTCTAGCCCACGTAACTCAGAAGTTGCGGCACTACCTCTTGGCGTGCCAACCCACTTGAGCACCAAGGCAAACCCTATCAAATACCTGCTTTCTCAACCCGTGCTTACAGGAAGATATACGAAGTGGGTCTTACAGTTGTCCGAGTTTGATATCATCTGTGAGCACCCCCGCACCATTTGCGGATAGGCCGTGGCTGACCTACTTGCGGCTTTCTCCAAGGTCGAGGAGGAAGAGTTACCGGAGTTCGAGACTGATACGGTCGAGGAGCGAGAGTGGCAGATGAAGTTTGATGGGTCAGTGAACGCTGACGGTGGCGGGGACAGTATCGAGTTCATTGCTGACAACGAATATCACTTGTACTACTCTTTCGAACTCGATTTCCTCTGTACCAACAATCGGGCCGAGTATGAGGCCTTACTGATTGGCCTGATCCTAGCAAGGTAGTTGTGTATGGACAAACTCAGGGTTCTTGGGGACTCCAAGGTGATCATTTCACAAGTAAATGAAGATTTTTCTGTCAAGGAGCCGAAGTTAGTGCCGTACCAAACTGCCATCCAGGCCCTGATGAAAACATTTACTGAGTGCTCGCTTTTTCATGTTCTGAGATCCAAGAATTATCAGGCTGATCTTTTAGCCAATCTCGGGAGCATGATTGTTTTAGACGGCAGCTCACAGCTGATTGACGTCATCAGAAAGGTTCTCCCGGCAACCCTCGACCCCGTGGTCGAGAAGGAATACATCCTCCCCACGGATTGGAGACACCCGATTCTTTACAAACTTTGCCACCCAGTTTCTCCAGGTGGGATCCCAGTGCGCAAAGTGGCCAATTTTGTAGAGATTGAAGGAGCCCTCTATTTGCGGGCCACCAATGGCATTTTATTGAGGTGCATCAGTCATGAGGAGTCCCGGTAGACTCTTGGTGACTTGCACTAACAGATCTGCGGGAGCCCAGACTCCATTTCGCTCAGTAGAAGGTTGCAGATGCTCGACGTTTTTTGGCCGACCATGGTGTATAACGCGACAAGGGTCCAAAGGGACTGCGCAGATTGCCAGGGGCCGGTAGATGTGATGGAAGCTTGTCTGGTAGATACCCAGGAGTGGGATTGGAGACGACCTTTCTTTCTTTTCCAACGAGATGGGGTCCTACCAGCAAGCGCAGTGGAGACCCATAGGATGTGCAGGAAGGCGACGAGATTCCAAGTGCAAGGGGATGACTTGTTCCGAGTTAGCTTCCACAACCGTCTTCTAAAGTGTCTCAGACCCTGGGAGGCTGAGATTGTTCTCAGGGAAGTCCACTCAGGATCCTGTGGGGTTGACCAAGGGTAGGAGAATCTTTTCGACCAATTGATATCCCTCGGTTATTATTGGCCAACCATGCGAATTGATGCCTTTGATTACGTGAAGAAATGTTCCCCGTGCTAGATCCAGGGCGACATCCCCAGACACCCTCCCTAAGGAATGCAATCAATCTTGACCCCTTGGCCCTTTCGTACTTGGGGGCTCGACTTGATTGGACCCATCAACCCCCGGAGTAGGATGGGACACGCATGGATCTTGGTAGGTACCGAGTATTTCACCAAGTGGGTTGAGGCTGTGGCATTACGGAGGGCGACTGGGGAGGCGGTCGCACAATTCATCCTAAAGTGCATAATCACTAGGTCTGGGCCTCCTCAGAGGATCGTTACGGATAATGGCTTGTCTTTCCTTAATAGACATGTCCGTTAACTTCTGGCCGAGTACCGGGTCACGCATCTCAAGTCAAGCGGATATTACCCTCAGGAGAATGGTCAGGTCGAGGCCACAAACAAAACCCTTATCAAACTTCTAAGCAAAATGACATATGATCACCAATCCCGGTGGAACGAACATTTGCGCAGTGTCCTCTGGGCCTAGTGGGTCTCGAAGCATCGCGTTACCCAGGCTACCCCCTTTTCACTGGTTTATGGAACGGATGTCGTGCTCCCTGTTGAGTTGCAAGTCACCTCAGCCTGGGTGTTGCAGGCGGCTGGGATCGATTGGGACACTCATGGCTTGGTCGCAATACAGATGTACAAGCTGGACAGCCTTGATGAAAAGCGTGAGAAGGCCTTTGCCCGGAATCAACAATATCATCAAGTCATCGCTAGGGCCTATCAAAAGAAGGTGTCCCCCCGGAATTTTCACGTGGGCGGATTACTTCTAAGGACCTCCTGGTTTGAACGAAGCAACACTATGCCTCCGGCTATTACAAGATTTTATCTTTTGAGGACAATGCCCGGGAAGAGCTAGTCAACGACAAATTGTTAAAACATTATTATTATTAAACAAAGGAGAAGAAAAGGAAGGGAAAATTATATGATTTTATTCATCTGCTTTTAAAATATACAACTCCCGCGAGAGCAGGCTTTTCAATACAAAGCGATTGTCTATCAGGGGAAGAGAATTCAACTGACGGAACGCCTCTTCTTTCTGCTCCTCCGCTTGCTACGCCCGACTCTCCATTCCCCGGTGTTCTTCCTCCTTTTTAGAAAGTGCCAACCGCAAGGCCGCAATTTCATCTTTTTTCCTCCCTTGGGTCAGGATCAGTAGAGACCTAGCAAGGGCGTCCTTGGTAATGAGGCTCTGAAGATCGAACCTCTGCATCTGTCGAGCTATGACTTCTTCTAGATTGGACAAGTGATTTCTCAGCCGATCCACTTTGAAGCCCAAGTCTTCCATCCCGGAGACGCTCGGCCTCCATGCCCCGAGCACGTCCTCAGTTAGAGACTCAAATCCGGTACCCGAGATGGACTCCAGCAGCGAACACAACTTGACATAGCCTCCATTGCGGACCCAGGACAGGGGCACCTTCTCTTCGTCTGAGACGTCTCCATAAGCCCGGAAAATGACCTCTATCCAGTCAGCCATCTCCTCAGGAACATAGTACCCTTGGACTTGTGAGAGAGCATGGTAGCTGTCTGGGCCGGTCTTCCGCTTCTTCGCAGCTCTTGGAGAGGATGACTCAGTTGGGGTGGCCCGAGAAGGGAATGGTTTGCTGGGAATCATGGCTCCCAGGGGCGTATTGAAGTCCATTGCCTCGGGCACTACGGGAGCGGGACCTTCTAGGGTCTCGGCTGGTGGAAGAGCCGGAACTTCCTCCAGAGGAGGCGAACCCTATGGGGTCTGAGCAGCTTCGAGGGTTGGGGTTTCCACCACCAGAGGCAGAGGAGAACCCTCTGGAGTCTCAACAATCTCAGGGACTGGGGTTGGCACCCGGTCCGACTCTTGGGTCACCGCCTGGGGAGTGTCCAACATTTCGACCAGGACAAGAGGGGAGTTAACAGGGACGGCCGCTTCAGGATCCCTCTCCTGTGAATCTTCAAGAGGACCCCAAGGCGGACTCCCGGCATCAGCATCTCCTGCTCGGTCCGGCACCACGGATTCAGTAGCGGCTCTGACTTCGGCTTCAACCTCGGCAAAGACCCGCGCCGTCTCGACAGCTGCGGCACGAGCAGCAGCCTCAAGAGAGTCCTCAGTTGCCAGGTGTGCAAGAGACTCTATCCCTGGCTGGGAATCAAGGTCTGAGTTAGAAGCCCCCGATTCCTCGCTCTGGACACCCCTGACCTCCGGCGCGTCACCCTCGAGGGCCGGCTGGCTCTCGAGCTCCAGGACGCAAGCCGGTTCGACCTGGGGCTCATCCGCCTCCATTTCATCTTGGCCACCCCCAGTTGCTGATCTGTCGCCCTTGGAGGAGGGGCGATCTTCGAACTCGGGAAGGGCGCAAGCAGTGTCGACCGTTGCCGCCTCCAATTCATAGTCGCCTAACTCCTTGAGCATAGCCATGGAGGTCATACGAGCGAGAGGAGGAAGACCTTGGACCCCCGGCCTATGTTCGGCCCGCTTGGCCAAGACCCTCCTCTCCATTGCAGGCCTATTGGATTGCTCTAGGGCGTCATCAGGGCCTTAAGGGCTTCGTCTGGCAGTTCCAAGAGCAACTGGGCCAAGTCCTAAATAGAAGGGGAAGGTTAGCAAATCTGTAAAGCGGAGCTGGCACTTGGCGGCCGTTGAGCAAGATGGAATACATGTTTCTTACCAAGGTCAGTTGGTTGCCCTTCCCTTTGATCCCCACCTTCCGCAGGAGCCTTAGGGGAGTGCTAAGGGTCCGGGGAGGGTGGTAACTATCTTTTCCCCGTTCAGCTGCCCTAAGAATGCCAATGTTAGCAATGCCGCCTCTCATGGAAGAATTGTAAACAAGTAGAGAGACTTACTCTGCGCAGGACGCTCCCTGGCCAGCGCAGGAGCTGAGACCAGAGGGGCGTCAACCCCGGGTCTCTCTGAGACCGATACCTAAAAAGCAAAACAAGAAGAGTGGTTAGGAAGGTCCAGGAATGAGTTATCAAAGGCATCATTGGTGGCTACCTTCTTTGGAGGCCTCAGGGCCTTTGCCGGATCTTTTTCCAGTTTTCTTTTTCCCCGCCTCGGGTCTTTGGGGGGGAACTCGTGAGAGCGACCTACATTGAAGCCGCCTGGGCAGCAGTCGAGACACCCTTCCCCTGAAACGAGATCTTATAGTTAGCATCACAGGGGAGCAACATTTTGGCGATTTCAAAGTCGTTACCTTTGCTAGAGGCTTGAAAGTCCCGGAAGACCTGGTACTGCTCAGTTTTCTCCCCTATGGAGGGGATCCGAGTGGTGGAGGGATTGCCACTGTGACGAGACCCGGCACGGTCTCATCCTCTCCCTGGGCCGCAGCCCTGGAATCCCCCGCTGCAGGATGGGCCGCAGCAGGAGCCGTTATGGGCTGGTATATCCAAAAGCGAAGCCCGGCATGGTCAACCCGGGGGTTTGGGTTGGAAATTCCCTTAGAATCTGCGCCTTTCTTCAGTCTCGTATCCCGGGCGTCCACAGAAGGTAGCGTCAGGACCGGGGGCAGCTCATTGAAGGCGACGGCGTCGCTGAGCAGCTGCCCCCACAGCTCCAGCCACGCGCTGGTGGCTCCTCCTTTCTTGCCTAGAGGGGCCGTCTCCACCACATCCCAGGCATCCAAGTGCTTCACCCCGTCCGCCAGGGTGAACCTCTCGCCAATCTCCCGGGGCTTTGGGATGGGAGAGATGTCTACTTGGGGGGACTATCTGGTCCATCTCGAATTGCTGCGCCACCCGGTCTGGGTTATAGGCCAAGGGGCACATGGTCAGTGTCTCTACCCCACCCAAGACGTAACCATGGTGTATTATCACTAAGTATGTCTGCATCTCAAGGGGAAGCTCGTGCCACGCCGACACCGGAATAAACTCCCACCCTCGAAGTTGGCTCCCAAGCCTTGTTCTACGCCTTTGATCTGCCGGGCTTAGGGGCGGAATTCGAATTCCATCTCCTGGTCAAGGATGAATGAAATCCCCACATCGGTCCTGGGATGCTCCCCGAACCAGAAAGCAACCCGGGGGTAGGGGCCCTGGTCCCCTTCAACCTCTGAGTCTTCCTTGACCCTGGCGGGGGCATAACTCGGATAATGCTCCCAGAGGAACATCTGGAGGTAGCTGGTGTCCACCATCCTCTCTATGACGCGCTCCCCTCTGGCCCAGGGCTGGTCCACGGCCAGTAGATCCAAGCCCTCGTATAAGCTTCCCAGGAACAGGGGAGCCAGAGGGACGGTTACGCCCTGAGCCAACTTGATGGCTATCCGTAGCGCAGCTTCATTCACCTTATCATCGGGGAAGCTCGACAACACGTAGTGGGACAACCACAACGTAATGAAGGCCGTGAGGGCTGCTGGGCTATCCTTGCCTTCACCATTTATGACGAAGAGATTCTTGGTCGGGCGGTCAACATTCTCCTCCTGCCAGAAGTAGTGGATCCACCCCTGCTTGGTTCGCCACTTGCTGAGGATGCCCACGGCGGTCCCTGTCTTGATCACCGGCCTCCTGGCCGATTCCCGGATGCCGCTCATCAACATGGCTTCAATCTCCTTCTCTTCTTCTGAGAGCCGGATGTGCGCTGGGTTCTAAGCTCCCAACACTGGCAAGCATGCCAGGATCTCCACATCCTCGAGGATGAGGGTGATCTCCCCAAAAGCAGTAATGAAGGTATAGGTACGTGGGCACCACCTTAACACCAGTTCCTGGATACTGTCGTTGTCCCGCGAGATGTCAAACAATGACGCACGAATGGCGTCATAAATATCAGCTTGTTTCAGCTTCTGGCTCCAATCTTGATTGGCCAGCACCGCCCGGCACCAGCTTTCATAACCATTCAGGACCGTCAAGTGGGACCGAAAGCCAACGGAGTAGCAGGGATAGTCCCCCTCGATATCTAGAAGTACGAGACGTCCTTAAACACCCTACAATTCTCTTCCATGTCCCTAGTGAATTCTGGGTATGGATTACACAGGGCTTGTTCGCCCCTTAGAACCGGCGGGATCCAATATTGCGCCCCCGCCCAGAAATCGGAGGTCTTCCGAGGAGACTCTGGAGCAGCACCGCTCCCGGAAGCCACAGCCTTCTTCTTCCCCAAGCTTTTCATGGGCGTCATTTCTTCAAAAGGTATTGAAGGAAGAGGGTGTAGAGAGTTGGAGGTTGAAGAAGAATTGCAGAGCTCAAAAAGGAATGCAAGACAACAGCAAGTAAGAGTGCCTCAGGCAAGTCCATCCCCCTTTTTAAACAAAAGCAATGATGGGACTGCACGGGGCCCGTCAAACGATGGTTCGTGGGGTACCGAGGCGACAACACGGTGATCCAACCCCGGACTAACGTCTGGGCTCTCATTTAATGCTGCTTTTCCAACGCGCTTGAGAAGGACAAACGACGGTTGCCTTTGCAACCGCTCCGCCGCTCGGCCTATCATGAGAAAGGTAAAGGCTGCAGCAGATCACTGCGCCGGATTTTGCGTTCATAACGTGTCACGTCGGCACGTTTAAATGCAGGGGGCTAATGATGACCCCATTTATGGGAAATTCAAATTGGACCAATGCATGCCGACCACGTGGCACTGACTAGGGAGCCATTCAGTCCAAGTCACCTTAGGCGTGCAGGGCTTTTATCGAGGCCGGTTTAAACCCCTATGGCTGGATATAAGGTAGACCCATTTCAAAGGTCATGAGGCTGGATTAAACCCCTATGGTTGGATACAAGGTAGACCCCTTTCAAAAGGTCGCGAGGCCGGGTAATTACTGGAAGAGCTCAAGGCGGGATAATACCCCTTCCCAGGTATAAAGGCCTCTTTCGGATATAAATCCGGCCCTCCTCTCAAAAGGCTGAGGGCGCTCCATCCCGCTTAAGGGAGGAGTGGGTTTAGTACAGCCTCAAACAAATAAAAATCCCAAGTGTTGGAAAGAGAGCCGACTCGTCCCAAAGCACGGATTGAAAGGTAGAGGATTCAAGAACGATTCTTCCTCTCCACGACTCTTAAGTTTGATATGATCTGTGGTCTAATCAGAAAAAGGAGGGGGACAAGAGATCCCTTTTCTCACAAAAGTGAGACGACAAGAAACACTCTCATTAGCCTAGGTGGACGGCAGGATTTGACCAAATCTACGGCCCGCCCTGTAATACCCTGTATTTGTGAAAGGGTAAAATTTTAATTTTCCTTGTATTTTTCCAGGTCGGACCGGATTAGGCCGGATCGGGCCGAAAGACCGGGATCGAGGTCGGTATACCTCGGTAAGTGTAATTACAAATTTTGAATGTATATAACTTATTTTGGTGTGAATAGTTGCCTAATCAAGGGATTAGTGCAACTTGATTGCTTGATCAAATGATTAAGGCAAATGA
>JAUPMG010113379.1:0-25738 GCA_031762675.1 Pachysandra terminalis | reverse complement strand
GATTAGCACTGTCCTTAAATACTATCTTACCTTAAGATCTGAGTTAATCTTGTCTAGGTTTTGTTCAGGTCGTTACACTGCTAGAACCGGAGGCTCGTACTTGATTGGAATCAGGAGACTTATTTTGGCACGATTTCAAAATTGTGCATTTGAAATGAAAACGAACTGAAGGTAACTTTTGGACGGACATTACCCTTAACGTCCATCCAAACGTTAGCAGGCTCCGTTACTTAGTTTAGAGACTAAAGAGTTTCTCCTCGGAGTAGATTCCCCTGGCCACATGTCGACACCTCCTTTAGTTAGCAGGGTTGATAGTAGGAACGTTAGCAGAGGTTCCGGCTCCTCTTTTTATAGGTTCCAGAAATGGTTTCGTTGAATCTTTTTAACCTCTGCATGCGTTGGTAAGAGCAATTAAATATAAGATACCTAAACCAATCAATGAGACGCCTCGAGCCACGAAGAAGTCTTGAATAAGCAACAGAAATTGCGTTTAATATTTTCCTTTTCTTTCTCCTGTTCTTGACACCAGAACCTGCCCAAGCTTTTAATCTCTGGAAAAAAATTCTGAGCGCACAGAAATCCATCAATTTGTAATTCAACTTAAAATGATTTGCCGTACAGATGAATCACCCCACTTGCGTGTGCGTGCGTTTCTTTATATGTACTAAGTTCTAACCCCAGTATGTGGGATAGGTCGATATGAGGCCTATTGGGGTTCTCTTCATTGTAATAATACTCGCTACTTCTTTCTGTTTAGTCGCTGCTGATGGCTCCGGCAAGAAACGCCATTGAGGCGCTCTTCCTCGTAAGATGGTGAGCTCCAAGGCAAATATCGGGATCCAACTGCTCGAATGGAAGCTATCGACTCTCTTAGATGATGATCAGAGTGGCACAAACGATCCTGTCGATAATGGTGATGACAATGATGGTGATGATGATAGTAGTGATGGTGACAACAATAATGATAATGATAATGGTGATACAGACAAGGGTGGCGGAGATTAGGATGATAAAGGTGACGCTCAAAATGATGGTAACGATGATGATCGTGGTGAAGACAAAGGCGAAGATGGGGATAATAATGATCAGGATTCGGGAGATGGAGATAACGACAGTGAGAAAAAGAACCAACGAAAACTCTCCCCTCAACCAACTAATTTGATTGGAGTGTCGGTCTAGTCTAGTCACAATGTATGCGCTTAATAAGTTTTGTTTTTCTCTTTATTGGCAAACTACAACCCCTCGGCATCAGCAAATAAGATATAAAGATTGCGAGTGTTTAATAGGTTTTGTTTTTCTCTTTATTGGCAAACTACAACCCCTCGGCATCAGCAAATAAGCTATAAAGATTGCGAGTGTGCATTGTTTCTTTGGCTTATATAAGACAATAATTGTGGGCAAAGTGTGCAAGGTTGTAAAAGATGTGTGACTATGCTTAATCTCCATCTAACTACATCTAAAATGTGTTTTCTCTTTTCCTGAAAACCTTGCAACTTTAAGTTTACAGTAGTGTTCTGGTCCTTGTATGATTCAGCTATAAATCCATGAACATGGCATATGCCATGCGAAAGATAAATTATTTAAAATAAGAAGAAGAAGATAAATGAGAACCAAGAACACAAGAAAACTGCTAAATAAAGTGAGCACAAACTTGAAAATACACTACTTTTATTTGAAGTGTTATTATTGTTGTTATGTGGAGTCTGATGTTGGTGAGGATAATAACTCTTTTATATGCAAGGTTGACGAGGATAACAACTCTGTTATCTCTAGGATTGGTGAGGATAACAACTCTATTGGGAGTGTCACCAACCGTCTAAATGGGATGTTGATAAATGATAAACAAGTCTATATTGGTTTTGTTGGGGTATAAGGATATACCAACCCTTTTTCTGATGAGGCGTGAAGATATAGGAAAATTATAGGAGTTTCACTTTTATTATGTTTAGCCCTAATTACAGAGTATTTATTCATGTTTTTGTGGTTTCAAGATTAATTCGTTGTAATACATTATTCTGTACTTTAGAGAATAATAGATCTTGGATGCATCCGTGAACGTAGGCACTATTTGCTGAACCACATAAATCCGTGTCTTCACGTTTTTTATTTCTTGATCTTTTTACTCTTTCGTTCTTAACAATTATCACATTTAAAAACATATAAATATGCAAAGCTTGTGTGCGGCTATGCGATCATATGAAAATACTTATAATTAAAAAAAATAAAAATTAAAAATTTTGGTCAAAATTCATTTTACTTCATGTTAATGTCAGAACTTATTTTATTACATGCTAATCAAATGCCACCAAAAAAGCCTTAAAAATTTGTTCCCATAATGAATTTAGGGAATTGGTTCATGGAATGAGTTATTTGCGTATGTACATCTATATACACAAACACATATATATATCAAATATGACATGGTGGAGGGAAGTACCATGAGTGCTTGTGTTAAGATTGCTTCCCATGCACAGAAGAAGTTTCACTTGTTTACGTTAACTGTAAACTCATCTGATCATCACTTTCAGATTCAGATTGCCGAGAACTGTTGATTAGTGGCCTGTAAGCTCATCCAATACCCTGTTCCAGGAATAGTTCCGTTGAATCTTTTTGACCTCTGCACGACGTGGAAGGAGAAACTAAATGTTAGCTACCTAAAACAATCAATGAGACGCCTCGAGCCAGAAGATGTCTTGAATAAGCAACAGAGATTGCGTTTAATATGGCTCCCTTTCTCTCTTCTGTTCTTGTCACCTGAACGTGTACAAGCTTCTAATTAATCTCTGAAAAAAATCCCCCACTTGTTCCCGGCGATTAGACGGACAATGGTGACACAGAAGAAGAGGCGTGAAGAACGCCACCACCGGTCGAAATTTCAGGGAGGAAGGAAGCCTCATTTCTTCAAGATAATCTTATCCTCTGCTGTTAGAGACAGACAGCTCGTAAGGATTCTTTGCTTTCTCTTCCTTTTTCAGCTGAAGTTAGAAACTAACTTTTGAGTTTTGTGCATCCACAGGGAATCCCAAGAAAGTTCGTTATGAACTATGGAGAAGAATTATCTGACGTTGCAACACTCGAGGTTCCAAATGGTAGAGTTTGGAAAGTAGGATTGAGGAAGAACAATGGTGACATTTGGTTTCATGAAGGTTGGCCAGCTTTTGTTGAATATCACTCAATACATCACGGCCATTTTTTGGTTTTTAGATACGATGGGAATTCATGCTTCCATGTTCTTATATTTGATTCCTCTGCTTCTGAGATAAACTATCCTTGCAATCCTGCTATTGATGAACACAATCCTTCTGTGGAGGAATCTCCTGATCCTCCAATCATGAACAATGAAACTGAAGAGGAGGAGGATTCTGTTGAAATCTTGGGTAGTTCTCCGACCCTGTTAACAAAAACAAAGATTATGCATGAATCTGAGTCTGAGATGACCTACCAATCAAGCTGCAAAAGAAACAGAAATGAGGTGGGGATTGAAGGAAACAATTCAAATCCAATCAAAAGAATAAGAAGAAGAAGATTTGAGTTCAATTCCCATGATGAAATGGAAAGTATTTCCGTTCCTTCTGATAGTTCTGGTGATGAGGCTCACATGTCTTACCCTTTGAAATCTTCATTTACCATTGTTCGTCGGTGTCGCTGGATCAAAGATACAAAGCCTAAAAGTACAGGACAGATCATAGCAAGATCTGGGTCTGGTGGGTTTTTGAAATTACATGTTTTGGCATGCTCTTCCTTTCTTGGATTTGTTTTCTCACCATTTAGTTGATCCAGTGCAGTTAGAGGTTGTCCTAAGGTTTTTGTGACAAGGAGGGCTGTGACATACCAAAAGAAAGAAAGAGGCATCCATGGAATTCAAAATTTCACTTCTGAATATCCTTACTTCACAGTGACAATGACACCATCCTACATACATCAGAATCTGATGGTATGTTCAATGTCCCTATAGACCTACATGCATCTTGCTGCTAGGATTCCATACCATACAGTGTTAGAGATAGTGGGTGGCTCATATTCACTAATCTCTAGATTCAAGGGGTGAGATAGTGGGTGGCTCATATTCACTAATCTCTAGATTCAAGGGGGAGACACCTGAGGGGCCTTAATGGGGCGGAACGAAGCACCATGGGGAGAGGTCCCTCCCCGGGTCACGTGTAACTCGCTGTGTGGGTCAGTACCATGGGGTTAGAGGGTGCGAGGGCGGTGCCCCTATGGTACGATAAGGGTATATTGGGCATTTACCCCATATATCAAGTAGGGGTATAAGTTGTAACTCTAATTTGTCTTTAACATGGTGGAAACCATAGTATTTAAACTCGGATTTCGGCTCGGGATCGGCCGAGACGAACGGCTGATATTAATTAATTAAAAAAAAAAAAAGACCAATGGATCGGAACGATCCATTAGTTTTGGGGTTATTTTTGTATCGGGATCAACTCGGGGATTGTCCCGGTCCGATCCCTAACACTATGGTGGAAACTTCTTCTCTCCCGTGGACGTAGACTTTGCCGAACCATGTATATATGTGTGCATGTTTTGATCTACTTTTTACTGTGTTTATTGTTATTGCTTGATCCCAACCAACACATAGACACACAGGGCCGCACATCCTCTACAGTGGGATGGTTACAGCCATCCTTGCAGCACCTTTTAGGGGGTGCCACGTGGTGTACCAAGTGGGGTACCCGGGAGAGGCGAGGTACCGGGGGCTTATTTAGGGGGTACCCTTGTACATGTGGTGCCCTCTGATTGGCGCTGCAACCTGCAAGGATGGCTGTAACCATCCCGCAGTAGAGGATTTGTAACCTATACACAGATACTTCCTCAACATCAGAGTAACCCTTTAAATGTCACAAGAGATTGTTACTCTTTGACAATTAGAACATCCTATCTATGCAAGAGATTGTTACTCTTTGAATGTGTCATCCTAGAATGTAATGGCAATCTGAATTTGCATTGAGACATTGTTCCCTTCCTCCCTTGTGCAGCAATTACCATCCAGTTTTGTCAAGAGATATCTGAGTCAGAAACTTAATAAGTTGCGGCATCTCACTCTTCGAGTCTCTGACGGGAGAACATGGACTGTTAATTGCAGTTATAATCATTTGTATGCTAGGATTAGGGTGAGAGATAGAGATGGATGGGGTGCATTTGTGGTGAACAACAGCTTGAAAGAAGGAGATGTATGTGTCTTTGAGCTGATCAAGATGAAGAATATCGAGATGGAAGTTACCATTTTCCGTGTTGGTGATCAGGTTATTCAGAGAACTGGATCTGGTGAGCTTTTGAAAGTTAGAAATGCGTTGCGAGATTGTTATTACTACTTATTATTTAGTTGACCCAATGCAGCCAGAAGTGACCTGTTTGTGGATCAAAAAGAGGGAAAACTCGTGACAAGCCAAGAAAAAGAAGTGCTGCTTCATGCAACTGAAGCATTCACTTCTCAATATCCTTCCTTCACAGTTACAGTAAAACCATCCCATGTACGAATAAAGGGACTTTCGCTGGTGAGTTCTTTAAGGTTAACAACTATATATTTCCATAGACCACACATCTAGCGATTATATTCTTTCCTATGTCATAGACACTTATCAAACATCAACCTATAGCTCATTGAATGTCATTGTTAGATCGATTGTTACCTTGAGGAATACTGTTGCAGATTACGTGATCAAGGCTCTATAGATTTGTACTTGAGACCTCTGTTGTTAAACTCTTACAATTCATTGTATGAATTTTACGATTTGATTCGATTTGACCCTAAATCGATTCAAATCAGTGAAAAAATTGGTTTATGTTTGAATCTTATGAACTATACATTGAATCTTACGATTTACGATTTAATCGTAGGATTCATACAATTCCACTCTGCAATACCAAAAACAGATAACCTCTTCCTCTTTATTGAATAATTTCCTTTTTTCTCTTTCGATGGATACTTGTTTATATAGAATATAGAACTATAAAACAATTAAATATACATAAAGAAATATTGTTTATGCATTTTTTTTATCGGTAAATAAAATTTCTATTAAAGTAGCCTTAATGGCCAAAAACTATACAAAGTAACTATTATATACATATTACATCACCTCCACCATCGAATAGGAATTATATGTCCCACTTCAGCCCCCAAGAAAAGTCAAAATCTGTATAACTAATCCCCCCCAAATTCTGTGTAATTAAATGTCTAAAAGAATAGTAATTGTAAAACATGTTCTATCAGTTTATAAGTATCTGTTTCCTTATCTTTAAAAATCCTCTGATTACTCTCCCCCCAAACTGTCCACAAGAATGCTGCTGGGCATAAATTCCATAAAACATTGCTTCTTCGCTTGCCTCTCTTCTTCTTCTTCCAGCCCCAACTACTTAGTTCTGCCTTTATATGTTCTTGCTGCACCCACTCCATTTTAAATCTGTTCATGAAACAAATCCAGATCCTCCTAGTTACTTCCCAATGTAGGAGTAGGTGTGAGACGCTTTCCACCTCCTTTTTGCACAAGCAACACCTTGAAGCCAAAAGCCACCCTCTCATTTTGGGATTATCCCAAGTAAGGATTCTGTTCTAAGCTGCCACCCAAAGGAAAAAAGACACCTTGGATGGTGTTCCCGCATTCTAGATTAGTTTCCAAGGACTCTCCCCCCTATCCTCTCCCTCCATCGAGTCGTACATAGCTCTTACCAAGAACTCCTCTCCATCCTTTCCTCTCCACACTCTACAATCCCCTCCCACTCTCACCTGTACTTAATAAACCACCCTCTCCACCAATTGTGTCACCTCTTCTATTTCCCAATCTACAATATTTCTTCTTAACTTCAAGTCCCAACCCCACCCTTCCCCTTGCCTTATGAGATGATCCTTAACCCAATCTACCTTTAGTTTTCCGCAATTGCTCCAATCCCTGGAAACTCTTGTAGAAGAGATTCGTTTGTTAACAAGAAACGCCTGTTAACAAACGAATGGATCAGCCGGACCGGTCGCTGGAACGGCGGTACCGGTCGTCGGACCGGCTGTACCGCTCTGTCCAAGCCGATGCTTGTTGGATATTTCATTTCATAAATTTAAAAAAAAAACAAGGATCGGTTGTACTGATCCGTACCGGTATCGGTTGGACTGGTCCGATCCAAAGCCACTTGATACAATAGTTGTATCGTGGCTTGGGATCGGATCGGTCCTGGCCGATCCCGATACAGACTGGATCGGTCCGATCCTTGAAACCATGCCCTTTTCCTAAAAGAAATCTCAAAACCTAAACCCCAAACCCTACTTCTACTAAAACTACTATGAATCTTATGATTTATGATTCAAAATTATGATTCGATTCAAAATGGCCCCTAACGATTTTCGATTCGATTCACAATTAGACAACCTTGCTTGAGACATGTCACACCTGAATTCTATTTTGAATATACATCCTACATATAATGCGTGATTGTTCCCCCTTGTGCAGACTGTACCATCCAATTTTGTCAAGAGATATCTAACTCAGGAACCTGAGAAATTGCAGCAACTCATGCTTCAGGACTCGGATGGGAAAATATGGATTGTCAATTACAGTTATCTTTACAATAGATTTAGGCTGCGTAAAGGTTGGTCTGCCTTTGCACACGGAAATGGATTGAAAGAAGGAGATAAATGTGTTTTTCGGCTGATTGAGAACAAGAATATTAAGTTGGATGTTACCATTTGTCGAGGTGGTAATGTTACAGATCAACGGATGATTCAACGAACTAAATCTGGTGAGTTTGTGAAAATTAAGATGTTTTGACATG
The DNA here is from genome assembly GCA_031762675.1 of Pachysandra terminalis. Taxonomy (NCBI): domain Eukaryota; kingdom Viridiplantae; phylum Streptophyta; class Magnoliopsida; order Buxales; family Buxaceae; genus Pachysandra; species Pachysandra terminalis. Next base: position 17,959 of record JAUPMG010113379.1, on the reverse strand, counting down.
CTTTCCCCTGGACTGTTCTTAATTCTTATCAAATTTAGTTGATTTTGTCTGTAAATCAAGAAGAGGCCATGCTAATGCCGGTGCCTAGAAGACGCCATTCTAATGTTTTTGTGACCAAGAGGGCTGTGGCATGGAAATGGAAAGGAAGAGTGATTCAAGCAGCTGAAGCATTTACGTCGGAATATCCATTCTTCACGGTTACAGTGAGACCAGCCTATCTACGGAATGGATTCATGGTGAGTTCTCAAGATTAACAATTTTATATTCCACACTTCCCCAGGGCACATGAATTCTACGTATCTTAAGTGTGCAGTTCTTTCCCCTGTGCAGCATATACCAACCAGTTTCGTTAAGGGATATCTGTTACAGCAATCTGAGAAAATGAAGCGCGTCACACTTCGAGTCTCTGATGGCAGAATGTGGACAGTCAAGTGCAATTATTATGATGATGGCAGATTAAAGCTGTGTAAAGGTTGGGTTGCATTTGTGCGGGAAAACCAATTGGAAGAAGGAGATGTATGTGCCTTTGAGCTGATTAAGATGAAGAATATCGAGTTGGAGGTGACCATTTTCCGTGTTGTCGAAGACAATATATGTCGTGTTCTTTGAAATTTGCTTAGATCACATTATCTAATACTATTCCATGCTTCACATTATGCTATTACAGGTAAAGTGTTGGGATTCAATCCTTTTACACTCACTACAATGCGCTCCAAAGCCCATTTAAGTTCCCCCAACATGTCAGTAACATCACGGATAAAGCCCTTTCACTCTAATTTGGAGGAGGTGCTGTAAAAATAAGTGTGTGCAGAGTAGGCAAGACAAGATGAATGTGATGTATAAATAGTTCTTCATAAATAAATGAGCACATGCATTAATTATCAAATATACTTGATGAATAAATACTAATGATATACAAGCGGAAAGCAAATAATATGTAATAACTCTCTAAAAATAATGATGAATAGGATAGGAAAACTCATCGGTCTGTAGATCGAGGTGTGTAGTCACTGTCCTTGATACCGATACCGTCCCCTATCGGATTATATCTTTAGTGTCTGGATTGATGGCGATCAACTTCTAGGATTCAATGGTCCTTAACGTCTGAGTAGGTTACATCGTCTATCGAACTCAAGGAAAACTGATACTATATCAAGGTCTGGATTGATAGCGATCGACTTCTAGGATTCAATGGTTCTTAACCTCTCAGTAGGTTACATCGTCTATCGAACTCTAGGAAAACTGATAGTATATCATTGGACAATTGAGGAAGAAACGGCTATTGAAAGTTTACAGGAATTAACAAAAATTACCAACCCATAATAAAAGATCTTACGCAAAAGCTAAACAACACAGCCTCAGCAAAGAGTTGGAAGAAAATATTAAAGAAGAGGGGATCTGAAACTTACAAGCGTAAATCAACTGTTCGACGAAATGACTGAACGATGTGGCCCCACGTCCTAAATTGAATTTCGCCACCCAGAAGTCGCGAATAAGTCCGTGAGTGGTAAGCTGTCTTGAGATGCTCCGAAGCCACTGAAATTTGAACTACAAAGCATTGTGATTCTGTTGTTGAATCTCTACGCAAGTAGAACCAATCTGTGATCGTCCTTCATTTTCACGAGGACCCACATGAGATGATCCAGTCTGAATTTGAACTTGTTGAATTATGGATTTACCAAAACACCCCTCACTTTCTTCATTCGCTCCGCAGGAAACAAGTAAAGGGGTGAAAATTTTCTGGGCCGAGCTCCGCGTACTAAATAATTAGGCCAGGTCCGCTTTGTGCCTAATACTTAAGAGCCCAAACCCTATCTACAAAGGGCGCGGATCTTCTATGATTTACGTCCTTGTGAACTATCTGTGAACCTCATATGAGGTTCACATGTGTCCACATGTAGGCCCTATTAAAAAGGATGACATGCATTTTTAAAATCCTAAGAGAAGGGTGAACCTGAAACTGCCTTTATTTTAACCAGCTTCTACCTGAATAAGTAGAAGACTTCACTTTTGTGGGCCTGCCTAGAACACATGTCAACCTCGAGGTTCATAGGGACGAGAATCACAGTAGAACCTCATTCAAATGCGTTAAGGTTGTGTTTGGCTCGACTTGTGCTTTTGGATAAGCACTCATTGGATAAGTGACTCAATGGGAGCACTTATCCACAATAACAATAAGCTGCTTATTTGAAGAAATTAGTGTTTGATAAATACATTTATTTAAGTACTTAAAAAAGTTTAGAGGTAATATAGATATTATGAAAATATTATTAAAGTTTAGAAATAATATTTATTTAAGTGTTTATGGAAGTTTAGGGGTAAAATAGGTATTATGAAAATATTACAAAACTTTAGAAATAGCTTTCCGCATAAATGATAAGAGAAGCTACTCTCAACAGCTTCTCCTTATGGGTAGCCTTCCTCTACTGCTTATGGGTATGCACTTACCCATTAGGTGTTCCCAAATACACTTTTAATTTAAAAAAATGCTTTGATAAGCTATAATCTAAAATAAGCACTTATATAAACCAGGCCAAACATAGCCTAAAAGCCCCAGTCTAATCCGATCCAATGGAGACCAGTTTTTACAATGCTCACTTTCATTGATACCTCTTTGGCTGTCATTTTGGGAATGCATTCAATAACTTGGAATGAGTTCTCCCAGAAAGAGAATGAGAAAATACCCTTCATTATAGAATCACCTTCAACCCTGATTTTAGATTTTAAGAATGAGTTTCGAGTCTTTGAAATAAAAAAACTTGTAAATAAAGTGAGCATCGACAAACTTGTAAATACATTATTTCTATTAGAGATTATTTTGGAGTGCTATTATCACATTTAAAAAGATATCAGTATGCAAAGCTTATGTGTGAATATGGGATCATATGAAAATAGTTATAACTAAAAGAAAAAAAATATTTGTGAAATTTGATTAGGTCAGAGTTCATTTTATTAGGCAACCAAAATGCCTACAAAATTAGTTCTCATAATGAATTTAGGAAACCATGATTGGTTGTGTTAAAATTGCTTCCCATGCACTTAAGAAGCTCATCCTACTCATCTGATTATCACTTTCAGATTCAGATTGCCGAGAACTGTCGATTAGTGGCTTTTTAAGTAACTGAACGGTAGCTAACGCTGTTCAACGATTCTAACGGTCATAACCAAAGTTTTGGCGGTAAACCTGTACTCTGTTCCAGGAATGGTTTTGTTTGAGACTTTTTGACCCGCTCTCTCTGCATGAATTGGAAGGAGCAATTAAATCTTATCTACCTAAAACAATCAATGAGACGCCTCGAGCCACGAAGAGGTCTTGAATAAGCAACAGAGATTGCGTTTAATATGCTGCTTTTCTCACCTGAACCTGCACAAGCTTTTAATCTCTGAAAAAAAAAAATTCTCCATTAGATATTAAGACAATGGTGAAACAGAAGAGGCATGAAGAACGCCACTGCCGGTCAAAACTTCAGGTAAGGAAGCCTCATTTCTTCAAGATAATCTTATCCTCTGCTGTTAGAGACAGACAACTCGTAAAAATTCTTTGCTTTCTCTTATTTTAAATCCATGTTTGAACTGAAGTTAAAATTAAATTTCGAGTTTTGTACATCTACAGGGAATCCCAAGAAAGTTTGTTACGACCTATGGAGAAGAATTATCTGACGTTGCAACACTCGAGATTCCAAATGGTAGAGTTTGGAAAGTAGGATTGAGGAAGAACAACGGTGAGATTTGGTTTTACCAAGGTTGGTCAGCGTTTGTTGAAAATCACTCTCTACGTCACGGCCATTTTTTGGTTTTTAGATACGATGGGAATTCACGCTTTCATGTTCTTATATTTGATTGCTCTGCTTCTGAGATAAACTATCCTTGCAATCCTTCTATTGATGAACACAATCCTCCGCTGGAGGAATCTCCTGATCCTCCAATCATGAACAATGAAACTGAAGAAGAGGAGGATTCTGTTGAAATCTTGGGTAGTTCATCGACTCTGTTAACCAAAACAAAGAAAATACATGAATCTGAGTCTGAGATGAACTTCTACCAACCAAGCTGTAAAAGAACCAGAAATGAGGTGGGGATTGAAGGACACAACTCTAATCCAATCAAACGGATAAGAAGAACATTTGATTCTAATTCCCATGATGGAATGGAAAGTATTTCCGTTCCTTCTGATAGTTCTGGTGATGAGGCTCACATGTCTTACCCTTTGAAATCTTCATTTACCATGGGTCGTCAGCTTCGCCGGATCAAAGATACAAAGCCTAAAAAAACAGGACAGATCATAGCAAGATCTGGGTCTGGTGGGTTTTTGAAATTACATATTTTGGCATGCTCTACATTTCTTGGATTATTTCTCTCTCACCATTTAGTTGACCCAGTGCAGTTAGAGGTTGTCCTTGGAGGCCTGTGACATGCCAAAAGAAAGAAAGAGGCATACATGCAGCTCAAAATTTCACTTCTGAATATCCTTACTTCACAGTGACAATGAAACCATCCTACATACATCAGAATCTGATGGTAAGTTCAATGTCCCTATAGACCTACATGCATCTTGCTTCTAGGATTCCATACCATACACACCGTGTTAGAGATAGTGGGTGGCTCATATTCACTAGTCTCTAGATCCAAGGGGGAGGGGGGGTGGAGCCCCCGTATGATAAGGGTATATTGGGGATTTGCCCCATATATTAGGTAGGAGTACAAGTTTTAGCCCTAATTCGTTTTTGACAGTGGAAACTTTTTCTCTCCCGTGGATGTAGGCTTTGCCAAACCACATATATCTATGTGCATTGTTTTGATCTTCGTTTTACTGTGTTTATTGTTATTGATTGATCCCGATCACCACATAGACACAGAGCTGCGCATCCTCTGCAGTGGGATGGCTTCAGCCATCCTTGCAGCACCATTTAGGGGGCGCCATGTGGGGTACCAGGGAGAGGGGGGGTACCGGTGGCTTATTCAGGGGGATACCTCTGAACACGTGGTGCCCTGATTGGCACTGCAAGGATGACTGTAACCATCCCATTGTAGAGGATTTGTAACCTAGACATAAAGATACTTCCTCAAAATCAAACTAGCCCTTACTCTTTGATAATTAGAACATCCTATCTATGCAAGAGATTGTTACTCTTTGAATGTATCATCCTAGGAAGTAATGGCAATCTGAATTTGCATTGAGACATTCACAACTGAGTTTCATCTTCCCCACTTGTGCAGCAAGTACCATCCAGTTTTGTCAAGAGATATCTGACTCAGAAACTTAATAAGTTGTGGCATCTCACTCTTCGAGTCTCTGATGGGAGAACATGGACTGTTAATTGCAGTTATGATCATTTGTATAGTACGATTAGGATGAGAGATGGAGATGGAGATGGAGATGGCTGGGGTGCATTTGTGTTGAACAACAGCTTGAAAGAAGGAGATGTATGTGTCTTTGAGCTTATTAAGATGAAGAATATAGAGTTGGAAGTTGCCATTTTCCGTGTGGGTGATGTTATAGATGATCGGGTTATTCAGAGAACTGAATCTGGTGAGCTTTTGAAAGTTAGAAATGTATTGTGATGCTTTTGCCAAGATCGTTATTAATTCTTATGATTTAGCTGTTTCAATGCAGCCAGAAGTGACCTGTATGTGGATCAAAAAGAGGGAAAACTCGTGACAAGCCAAGAAAAAGAAGAGCTGCTTCATGCAACTGAAGCATTCACTTCTCAATATCCTTCCTTCATAGTTATAGTGAAACCATCCCATCTACGAATAAAAGGATTTAAGCTGGTGAGCTCTTAAGGTTAACAACTATATATTTCTATAGATCTTCGTACATCTTGCTATTATATTATTTCCTATGTCATAGACACTTACCAACTTCAAATTATAGCTCATTGAATGTCATTGTGAGATCGATTGTTACCTTGGGGAGGACTGTCGTATTTTAGGCGATCAAGGCTCTATAGATTTGCACTTGAAACCTCTGTTGTTAAACTCTTACGATTCATTGTATGAATCTTACGATTTGATTTGATTTGATCCTAAATCGATTCAAATCAGTGAAAAATCAGTTTATGGATGAATCTTACGAACTATATATTAAATCGTACGATTTACGATTTAATCGTTGGATAATCGTTGGATTCATACGATTCCACTCTGCAATACCAAAAAAAGTTGAATAATTTATTTTTTTCTCGTTTGATCCTTGTTTATATAGAATATAGAACTCTAAAAAAATTAAATATACATAAAGAAATATTGTTTATGTATTCTAAACAATAAAAAGCCCTTTTCCTAAGAGAAATCCCAAAACCTAAACCCCAAACCTTGCTTCTACTAAAACTACTATAAATCTTACGATTCGATTCTATATGGCCCCTAATCATTTTTTATTTGATTCACAATTTGACAACCTTGCTTGAGACATGTCATGCCTGAATTCCATTTCGAATATACATCGTACATATAATGTGTGATTGTTCCCCCTTGTGCAGACTGTACCATCCCATTTTGTCCAGAAATATCTAACTCGGGAACCTGAGAAATTGCAGCAACTCATGCTTCAAGACTCGGATGGGAGAATATGGGCTGTCAACTACAGTTATCTTTACAATAGATTTAGGCCGCGTAAAGGCTGGTCTGCCTTTGCAAACGGAAATGGATTGAAAGAAGGAGATGTATGTGTTTTTCGGCTGATTGAAAAGATGAATATTAAGTTGGATGTTACCATTTTTCGAGGTCTTAATGTTACGGATCAACGGGTGATTGAACAAACTGGATCTGGTGAGTTTGAAAATTAAGATGTTTTGGCATGCTTTTCCTTGGACTGTTCTTTTAAATTTAATTGATTTTTTTTGTACATCAAGAAGAGGGCATGCCAAAGCCGGTGCCTAGAAGACTCCATTCTAATGTTTTTGTGACCAAGAGGGCTGTGGCAAGGAAACAGAAAGGAAGGGTGATTCAAGCAGCTGAAGCATTTACATCGGAATATCTTTTCTTCACGGTTGAAGTGAGACCATCCTATGTACAGAAGGGATTAATGGTGAGTTCTCAAGATTAACAACTTTATAATCCCATAGACCTTCATACATCTTGCTATTAAGATTCTATTCCACACTTCCCCTCTATAGATTTGCACTTGATACATGTCACAACTGAATTCCATTTTGAATATACATCCTACATACTACATATAGTGTGCGATTGTTCCCCCTTGTGCAGACTGTACCATCCGATTTTGTCAAGAGATATCTGACTCAGGAAGCTGAGAAATTGCAGCAACTCATGCTTCAAGACTCGAATGGGAGAATATGGACTGTCAACTACAGTTATCTTTACAATAGATTTAGGCTGCATAAAGGCTGGTCTGCCTTTGCACACGGAAATGGATTGAAAGACGGAGATATATGCTTTTTTCGACTAATTGAGAAGAAGACTATTAAGTTGGATGTTACCATTTTTCGAGGTGTTACAGATCAACGGATGATTGAACAATCTGGATCTGGTGAGTTTATGAAAATTATGATGTTTTGACATGCTTTTCCCGGGACTGTTCTTAATTCTTTTTTTTTTATTAGTAATAATTAGATTACTATTAACCTTAGGCCAAAACTTTACAGTAAGAGTGTATAAATATAGGATATAAACCCAAACCAAACTTATGCCTATAACTATCTATGTGAACCCCAACTCAATCCCCAATTACCATCAAATTCAGTATAGCTACACCCCCCAAATTGTGTAAAATTAAATGTCCAAAAAAATAGTAATGATACAATACTATCAATAATCACGTGGGTTACCTTTTCTTGTCCTTTGAAAATCCTCTGGTTTCTTTCGCACGATACTGTCCACGTAATAGCTGCCGGGCACAGGTTCCATAAGATGCAGCTCCTAATTCTACCTTTCCTCTTCTTTTTCCAACCCCAACTGTTCTTAATTCTTATCAAATTTAGTTGATTTTGTTTGTAAATCAAGAAGAGAGCATGCGAATGGCGGTGCCTAGAGGACTTCATTCTAGTGCCTTTGTCACCAAGAGGGGTGTGGCAAGGAAACAGAGAGGAAGGGTGATTCAAGCAGCTGACGCATTTACATCGAAATATCCTTTCTTCAAGGTTGAAGTGAGACCATCCTATGTACAGAAGGAATTTATGGTGAGTTCTCAAGATTAACAACTTTATATTCTCATAGATCTTCATACATCTTGCTACTAAGATTCTATTCCACACTTCCCCTGGTCACATGTATTCTGCGTATCTTAAGTGTGCGGTTGTTCCCCCTGTGCAGCATGTACCAACGAGTTTCGTTAAAGAATACCTCATACAGAAATCTGAGAAATTGAAGCATGTCACACTTCGAGTCTCTGATGGCAGAATGTGGACAATTGAGTGCAGTTATTATGATGGTGGTATATTAAAGCTGTGTAAAGGTTGGGGTGCAGTTGTGCAGGAAAACCAATTGAAAGAAGGAGATGCGTGTGCCTTTGAGCTAATTAAGATGAAGAATATTGTGTTGGAGGTCACCATTTTCCGTGCTGTCGAAGACGATACATGTCGTGTTCTTTGAAAGTTTCTTAGATAAGATTATCTAATACTATTCCACGCTTCACATTATGCCATTACAGGTAATGTGTTTGGCTTCAATCCTTTTACAATCACTACACCAATGAGCTCCATATCCCATTAAAGTTCCCCAACATGACAGTAACATCAGGGATATACCCCTTTCACTCTAATTTGGAGGAGGTGCAGTAAAAATAAGTGTGTGCAGGGTAGGTAAGACAAGATGAATGTGATATATAAATAATTGTTCATAAATAAATGAGCATGCACTAATTCTCAACTAGGATTAGGGCTGTAAACGAGCTGAGCCGAGCCGAGCTTTGCCTAGTTCAGCTCAGGCTGTAAATCTCTAGCAAAGCTCAGGCTCGGCTCAAGCTCGTTAAAAGTTTTTAGGCTTTGAGTCGAGCCGAGCTTTGCCCAGCTCAGCTCAGGCTAGTAAAAGCTTGGCTCGCAAAAAGTTCGGCACATAAAAAATCGACGTCGTAAAAAAGCTAAGATTAGTACAAATGTATTAACATTATAGTTGATAACTGTTATTATCTGAAATATAATATGTTAACATGTGTGTTTAATATTCATACATCATATAAGATATAAAAATATGAATGTATAATTACATATACAAACCGAGCCGAGGTTTAACCGAGCCGAGCCTACCCAAGCTCGGCTCAAGCTCATTAAAATAATGAGCTTTTTTTCGGGCTCAGGCTCGGCTCGTGAGCCTAATTTTAGAGCTCAAGCTCGGCTCGTTGACAGCCCTAACTAGGATTGCAAATAATATGTAAAAACTCTCTAAAAATAATGATGAATAAAATAGGTAAACTCATTGGTTTGTAGACCGAGGCGTGTAGTCACTGTCCTTGATACCGATATCATCCCTTATTAGATTATATCCATAGTGTCTGGATTGATTGGAACCGACGTCTAGGATTCAATGGTCCTTAACTCTTAGTAGGGTACACCATCTATCGAACTCGATAAAAACTGATAGTATATCATTTGACAATGGAGGAAGAAATGGCTGTTGAAAGTTTACAAGAATTAACAAAAATAATCAACCCATAATTCAATATCTTACGCAAAAGCTAAACAACACAGCTTCAGCAAAGACTTGGAAGAAAATATCAAAGAAGAGGGGATCTGAAACTTACAAGTGTAAATCAACTGTTCGACGAAATGACTGACTGATGAGGCCCCACGTCCGAATTCGATTTCGCCGCTCAGAAGTCGCGAATAAGTCCGTGAGTGGTAACCTGTCTTGAGATGCTCCAAAGCCACTGAAATTTGAACTACAAAGCATTGTGATTCTGTTGTTGGATCTCTACGCAAGCATCTCGATCAAAGAAATCCAGAACCAATCTGTGATCGTCCTTTATTTTCATGACGACCAATATGAGGTGATCGAGTCTGAATTTTAATTTGTTGAATTATGGATTTACCAAAACACCCTCACTTTCTTCATTCGCCCCGCAGGAAACATGTATAGTAAAGGGGTGGAAAATTTCTGGGCCGAGCACGGTTAGCAAATAATCAGGTCAGGTCCGTTATATGCCTCATAAAGAGCCCAAAGCCTGCCTAAAAAGGACCCCGATCGTCTATGATCCGCGTCCGTGTGAACCTCGTGTGAACCTCACACGAGGTTGACATGTCTTCAAAAGTGGACCCCATTAGGAAGGGTGGCTTGTATTTTTAAACCCTAAGAGAAGGGGAACCTGAAACTGCCTTTAACGCTTAGGACACATGTCAACCTTGTATGAGGTTCACGTGGAAGAGGATTACAAAAGATCCACGTCCAAATGAGTTAAAAGCCTCAGTTTAGTCCCGTGGAGACCAGTTTTTGCAATCCTCACTTTCATTGAGTCCTTTTTGGCTGTCATTTTGGGAATGCATTCAATAAATTGGAATGAGTTATGTGGATTGAATTTTCACATATAAATGAAAGTTAGCAAAGGTAGAATGAGTTCTCCGAGAATGAGAAAATACCCTTCATTATAGAATCACCTTTAACCCCGATTTTAGTTTTTAAGAATGAATTTTGAGTATTTGCAATGAAAAACTTGTACATACAGTGAGCACCTACAAATTTGTAAATACACTATTTCTATTATAGATTATTTTAGAGTGGTTTTTAAAATTTTTTTAATTATTTTTTTTTATGTTAAAGTAAAACCCTATATATATCTAGGTGTAGTCTGTCCTAGCATATCAGCATTCAAAATTCTTTGAAGATCACGTGGACAATTTTCCTGTATCCACGCAATGTTCTTGATGAATGAGTGTCCAAGATTGGCGAGATAATCAACAGCGCAATTACTCTCCAGATACTAAGGTACAAGCATTTTAACGCAGGGTACAAGCATTTCAACGCATGATATAGAAAAAATTCTAGGCTTTTTAGACCAGACGAAATGCTCTCCTCTCTGAATGAATTTCTCAGAAGGAATTGTATTTGTTTGATTATTCTATTTATTCTCCACACTGGTTCCCGATGAGTCCTGATGGCATTAAAACTAACAAAGAATCACCCTCAATCCAGATATGAGAGATGTTTAGGTTGATGACCATCATTAATTCTTGATAAGCGCCTTGACATTCAACAACATTTATAGAATCATCGACCACTAGACCCGCAAAGGCGCCAAGCAAGGTACCATCGAAGTTCCTCAAAATTGCTCCGTAAGCTCCTTGATTGTTTTGCACTGATTCATCCAAATTCAATTTGCAGAAAGGCATTGGTGGTGGAAGCCATCTGATAAGTGTTAAATCCTTATGCCATGCTCCAGTGTAGCTCATAAAACCTGAAGATTGCAAAGAAGCAAAAGAGCTAGCCATAGTTCCAAGAAATTCATGATAGAAATTCCGAGTTGAGGAGAGGATCTCCTTAGGGCTAAAGAAACGATTCTGAAAGATCAAGTCGTTTCTTGATTTCCAGATGCTCCATAAAAAGAAAGGAATGAAGGGAGCAAGAAGAGGCTTCGTGATCCATTGAGGAAGTCTTTGATAGTTTGTATGGTCATTCTGTTGCAGCCAAGACTGTCCTTGTGGGTATAAAGCCCAAGTCTGTTTGACTTTTGAGCAATGAATGAAGATGTAAAAGATGTCCTCACTATGAAAGTTGCAAATGTTGCATGAGCGAGGGAGGTGGCTAGTAGGGAGGGCATTGTTGGATAGGAGTCATAGGAAGAAATTTATTTTTGGGGAACAGTGAAGTTTCCAAAGGGAGTCATACCAGCTTGGAGGTGAAAACAATTGGTGATTCAAATTAACAAGAAGAGTTGTAGCACTGTTAATTTTGAAGTTTCTACATTGGGAATGCTCCCAAATCAGTTTGTCTTGCTTCTGATTGGCATAGATCGGAATGAAGAGAATCTGTTGCTGAGTTTGTGGACAAAAGGTTTAACAATCAGATCTCTTTTCCAATCGTGTGTCTTGATCGATAAGAACCTTGACAGTGCAAAGATCATGGTTTGGAGGTGGATTCTCGGTGTTAATCAACGGTCCATTGTGTAACCACTTATCGTGCCAAATATTAATTTTCGAGCCAAAGCCAACAGTCCATCTAAGACCAAGCTTGAGTTTATCTCTCATTTGAAGAATGCCTCTCCAAGCCCTGGAAGAAGTGGATCTGGCTTTAGTTTCTGTAAAAGAACACCTGGTTAGATATTTCTTATGAATTAGATTGAATATACCTTGAAAGTTTAAAGCAAGCCATCAAGTGTTGAGGGGTGGATGAAAGAGTGGCTTTGATCAATGTGATTTTACCACCTTGGGATAATAGTTTGCCATTCCATCCTTGAAGTCTTGATTTGATTTTGTCAATGATATCACTGTGTTTCGACTAATGTTAGAAGTGATCAAGGGAATTCCCAGATATTTCTCAAAAGATGTAGTCTTGATCTAATTATTTTGCAATGTTATTATCACATTTTAAAAGATACAAGCATGCAAAGCTTATGTTATGAGATCATATGAAACTAGTTATAACTAAAAGAAAACAAAAATTGTGAAATTTGATCAAAACTCATTTTAATACATGTTAACCCAACATCTATATTAGGTCAAAACTCATTTTATTACGCAACCAAAAATCATACAAAATTAGTTCCCATAATGAATTTAGGGAACCATGCTTGGTTGTGTTAAAATTGCTTCCTATGCACTTAAAAAGCTCATCATGTTTATGTTAATTACAATTGGTGATCAGGCAGTCTAATCAATCCCACTAAACACGTGGCGCTATCTTGAGTGCGCGCGTACATGTTTACTGGGTATAACCACATGCACTGAATCATCCAATAAAGCAATTACATGCCACACAACCACTTTTCAGGTGCCAGCTGTCAACAACAGCTGCACGTTGATTAGACCGCTGGTAAAAAAATGATATTTGAAACGGCTCAGAGATATCTGACCGTCCTTATCACAAAAAAGTAAGCTTTTTTAAGAGGCAACCTTTTGAAAAACAACTCATGGAGCAACGCCACGTGTCCAAAGCATAACAGGCACAAGATAACTGTCCTCGAATTGATCGAATGGTTAGGAATTTCTCCACTCCTTCTAAAGGACATTATCCTTCTCGAAGGATAAAGACAGAGATAAACTATCTCTAATAGATGTGAAACTTCAGATAAAACCTTGCAATCACATCTATTTATTCTCACGAAGAGACTTCTAGTGATTTTATTTCTTTATTTCATGTTTTAAAGATAATCCCTCGAATAGAGGTTTTCGAGGGCACATTTTATGTCTTCTGACTTAGAAGTCACCCTCGGATTACATCCATATGCTTCGAAGGAACATTTATTACATTTCGCCTTAAAAGAACCATGAAAGAGGCATATCTCGTCCTACTAAAGTGAACTCGAAAGCTAATCACCTTCAGATGGTGAACTCGAAGGCTAACCACCTCCAGATGGTGAACTCTAAGGCCAACCACCTCTAAATGGTGAACTCGAAGGATAACCACCATGAGATGGTGAATTCGTCAAGGGTTAGTTACCCTCAAAGGACTAAGGGTCTGTCGTACTCAAAAAGACTAATGATTTTGTCCAATTTGAAGGCAAAGATATGGGTTTACCACCCTCGAGTGCACTTTTAAATGCATTCAAACTACAAAATAGAGTTCGAAATTATTCTCATTCATCCTTAAGAATTGACTTCGAATAACATTTTGGATAAAATACCTAGACTTCTATAGCAAACCCCTAGGGGAAAGAGCTTCAGAAGTCAAAATTACACAATTTCCCTGAAGATGGTTTCTTACATAATTTGAGAGACTTTTTCTCACTTTACATTAGTGGAGTTTACAAGGAAACATATTTACTTCTAATTTCATTAAAGTGAGGGCACTCGGCTTGGTTACTAGTGTTATAGATCTTGAAGGATTCTAAGATAAGCTCCTCTTTACAGGGACTATTGGTCATGAAAACGAGTTCTCTGCTGAGAAACTCAACTTCGAGTTCTCTATATAGGTAATTCGAGAATATACTGGTCACCTTGTAAATATGCAGAGTTATTTTGGCTTCTTTCAAAGAAAGATAGAGAGCCGCCAAAGGGATTTCCCTCGAGATGAACGAAGTCCAGAAAGGTATTTATTGCATTTAAGTAACTCATTTACTTTAACGTTGATTGAGATAGATTCTTCAAAATGAACAGCATGTGATAAAACCTTAGCTACCTATAATATTTGTTGTATAACTTATCTAAATGGAATTTTGTCTTATCTAAAACGGCAGCAAGAATGGAAAAGTTACTTTTAGATTTTTTATGTATGTAACACGTGACATTCGATTTGTGTTCTTCTAGATCTAAAGCAACTTATCACAAAGCAAATTTTAAAGTTTGAGTGACTTATCTTACTTTATGAAAATAACTTAAGCGTGTTGAAATACACGTGGCATTTGGGATATATTTTAATACATGGGGATATTTTAAAGCACCTTTCTGGACATTTGACTAAATGACACTTGTCCTAATTTGAGAAGATAAATTCCCTATAAATAGCAGAATTTATTCTCCATTAAAGGCCAATCTGAAAAAAGAATCTGGAATCTGAAAATTCAAAAGGTAGAAAACAATAGTAAGTAACGACATTGAAAGAGAAAGTGGAGAGTCGGTCATATATATATATATATATGTATGTGTGTGTGTATTTCTCAACACATGTTATAGACTTCGAGTCACTTGAATTCTGAGGTTTTCTTGCTCTGAGATATGAAGTCTAACTAACTTATCAGCTATTTCAATATATCTTTCTCTTGTCTCTTTTCTTTGTCTTATCCGCAGGTCATGTTTGAGAAGGAATGTTCTGGATAGAACGGTTACACAACGGTTTAGGCTACCTTGAGACTTGAAATTATTTCTCTGGAATAATGATTGTATTGATTTATCTTATATTATCTGTCAAAAATATTTTTAATATACTTTTCATTACAAAAACTCGCATCACCACAATCTATCACAATCTATATGATTATTCAGATTGCCGAGAAAAGTCGTTTAGTGGCTTTTTATGTAATTGAACAGTAGCTAACGTTGTTCAACGATTCTAACGGTCATATCCGAAGTTTTGGCGGTAAACTTGTTCTCTATTTTTTTTTTTTTGGTGAGAAAACCTGTATTCTATTCCAGGAATGGTTTCGTTGAATATTTTTGACCCTCTTTGCATGAATTGGTAGGAGCAATTAAATCTTATCTACCAAAAACAATCAATGAGACGCCTCGAGCCACGAAGAGGTCTTGAATTAGAAACAGAGATATCAACTAATATGCAGCTTTTCTTTCTTCTATTCTTGTCGCCTGAACTGCACAAGCTTCTAATCTCTGAAAAAAAAAATCCCTCATTAGATGTTCAGATAATGGTGAAACAGAAGAAGAGGGGTGAAGAAGGTCACTGCCGGTCGAAACTTCAGGGAATGAAGCCTCATTTCTTCAAGATAATCTTATCCTCTGCTGTTAGAGACAGGCAGCTCGTAAGGATTCTTTTGCTTTCTCCTTCTCTTTTAGCTGAAGTTTGAAACTAACTTTTGAGTTTTGTGCATCTACAGGGAATCCCAAGAAAGTTTGTGGTGAACTATGGAGAAGAACTATCTGAAGTTGCGACACTGGAAGTTCCAAATGGTAGAGCTTGGAAAGTAGGATTGATGAAGAACAATGGTGAGATTTGGTTTTATAAAGGTTGGCCAGCTTTTGTTGAATATTACACCCTACGTCACGGCCATTTTTTGGTTTTTAGATACGACGGGAATTCACGATTCCATGTTCTTATATTTGATTGCTCTGCTTCTGAGATAAACTATCCTTGCAATCCTTCTATTGATGAACACAATCCTCCTGTGGAGGAATCTCCAGATCCTCCAACCAAGAACAATGAGACTGAAGAGGAGGATGATTCTGTTGAAATCTTGGGTAGTTCTCCAACCATGTTAACCAAGTCTCATATGAACTTCTACCAACCAAGCTGTAAAAGAAACAGAAATGAGGTGGGGATTGAAGGAAACAACTCCAATTCAATCAAACGGATAAGAAGAAGACCATTTGATTCTAATTCCCATGATGAAATGGAAAGTATTTCCGTTTCTTCTGATAGTTCTGGTGACGAGGTTCACATGTCTTGCCCTTTGAAATCTTCATTTACCATGGGTCGTCGGCTTTGCCGGATCAAAGATACAAAGCCTAAAAAAACAGGACAGATCATAGCAAGATCTGGGTCTGGTGGGTTTTTGAAATTACATGTTTTGTCATGCTCTTCTTTTATTGGATTTTTCTTTTCTCTCATCATTTAGTTGATCCAGTGCAGTTAGAAGTGATTTGTGTGTAAACCAAGAAGTGGGTCCTCTCATCCCTTCACCTAGAGACTGTCCTAAGGTTTTTGTGAGAAGGAGGCCTGTGACATGCCAAAAGAAAGAAAGAGGCATACATGAAGTTCAAAATTTCACTTCTAAATATCCTTTCTTCACAGTGACAATGACACCATCCTATCTACATTTGAATCTGATGGTAAGTTCAATGTTGCTATAAACCTACACGCATCTTCCATGTCGTACACATAGACACAAAGGTACTTCCTCAACATCAAACTAGCTCTTTGAATGTGACAAGAGATTGTTACTCTTAGACAATTAGACCAACTTATCTATGCAAGAGATTGTTACTCTTTGAATGTGTCATCCTAGGAAGTAAAGATGTAAATGGGCCGGCCCGAGCACGATCTGGTTGAGCCGTGCCCAGCCATGGCAAGACACGTGCCATACCGGTCCAAGTTGTCCCCATGCTGGGCCTGGGGTTCAAGCCCATCGTGCCGAGCAAGCCTGCGACCCGCTAAGGACACGAGCAGGGCATGTCCTGCGAGCCTGACGCCCCAGCACACGAGCCCGATACGTTTTATATAAATTTATAAACTATATGTTTTTTATAAACTAAGTTTTTTATAAGTTTAGATGTTCTTTTATATGCTTTTAGTAAGGATATATGACTAATATACATATATAAAGGTTTGTATATATAAGTATATAAACTATATGTTTTTTTATATAGTTTGTATAACTAATATTTAGTTTATAAACTTAGTTTATAAATCTTATAGTTTATATCAAGCTTTTAGTATATATAAAACTTAGTTTATATATAAATTTTTATATATAATTAGTTTATATATCAAACTTAGCTTATATATAAACTTAGTTTATGTAATTAGATATAAAGTTTATAAGGTATAAATTTTAGTTTATAAATGGCCCATCAGCCCGTATGACCCGCCCATCAGCACGGTCTGCCAGACCGTGAGCACGGTCCCCAACTCAGCACGACATGACCCAATCAGTGTCATGGGCCACGTACCGTACTGGGCCTAGGATTTGAAAATTTTGGCACGGCTCATACCAGGTCACAGGCCGTGCTGGGCCCGCTAGCCGGAAGCACAATGAGCCCGACCAAACTCATGTCGTGGGCCGTGTCGGTCCGGTCCATTTACATTGTTACTTGGAAGTAATGGCATACTGAGACATTTCACAACTGTTTACATAATAGTGTGGTTGTTGCCTTCCCTCCTTTTGCAGCAATTACCATCCAGTTTTGTCAAGAGATATCTGACTCAGAAACTTAATAAGTTGCGGCATCTCACTCTTCGAGTATCTGATGGGAGAACATGGACTGTTAATTGCAGTTATAATCATTTGTATGGTAGGATTAGATTGAGAGGTGTAGATGGATGGGGTGCATTTGTGTTGAACAACAGCGTGAAAGAAGGAGATGTATGTGTCTTTGAGCTGATTAAGATGAAGAATATCGAGTTGGAAGTTACCATTTTCCGTGTTGGTGATGTTATAGGTGATTGGGTTATTCAGAGAACTGAATCTGGTGAGCTTTTGAAAGTTAGAAATGTATTGTGATGCTTTTGCCAAGATCGTTAT
>JAUPMG010113369.1:0-11950 GCA_031762675.1 Pachysandra terminalis | reverse complement strand
TAAACATAAATGTACATGTAATTTAGAAAGGGAAAAACATACTATTTATATTCTCAAATCCCTACTTACTTGGGTTCGAACGTTAGCAACGGCGACGAATGGGGACGACGACGACAGCGGCAATGTCGATCTCCTTCCTTTTTCCCTTCTCTTCTTGTAACACCATGATGATACTTTGCAAATCAAGATCATTGGCCCATTCTAGCTTCAAACGAGAGATCCATGGATCACTTGGCCTTGATACTGCCATAATCAATGAATTCACTTCATATTGTCGAGACAAGGCATCGGCTACCACGTTCTTTTTTCCTTGCTTATATAAGATTTCAAAATCATACCCCAGGAGTTTTGTTAACCATTTTTCTTGGGTTAACAATGATACTCATTTCTCAAGAAAATACTTTAAACTGTGATGGTCGGTGCGGATCTAGAAATGTTGACCAACTAAGTATGTGCGCCATTTATTGACCGAGTATACCACCGCTAAGAGTTCTTTTTCATAGGATGAATGACCTTGGTTCCTGTCTGACAGCGCCTGGCTGATAAAAGAGATTGGGCGTCCTTCTTGAAACAAGACACCACCCTAAGCCGTTGTCCGATGCATCGCCCTCAACGATAAAAGATTTGGAAAAATTTGGAAGGGCGAGAAGTGGGGTAGTGGCCATTGCTTTCTTCAACACCTCGAAAGCTTGGTCCGATGCTTTGGTCCATAGAAAATTGTTCTTTTTTAACATGGAGGTAAAAGGAGCACAATCTTCCCATAGTCTTTGACAAACCGCCGGTAGTAACCTGTAAGCTCGATAAATCCACTCAATGCTTTGATTGTCTTCGTCTTTGGCCATGTCAGCATACATTCTATCTTGATTGGATCTGCCGCCACCCCTTGATTAGAGATAACGTGGCCTAAATACTCCAACTCCTCACGACCGAACATGCACTTAGACCGCTTAACGTATAACTAACGTTTACTTAAGTCTCAATGTGTGTTCCAAATGTCATAGGTGGTCGTCCCAACTACAGCTATATACCAATATGTCATAAACAAACGAGAATAAATTTACGAAGATGTTCCCGGAATACCTCTTTCATTAAGCTCTGGAAGGTTGACAGCATTAGTCAACCCAAAAGGCATGACTAGAAACTTATAATGCTCATCATGGGTTCAAAAGGCTGTTTTATGCACATCAGTAGGTTGAACTCGAATCTGATGAAACCACAATCGCAAATCAGGTTTTGAGAAGAACCGAGCTCCGTGTAATTCATCCAGTAACTCATCAATTACTGGGATAGGAAACTTATCTTTGATAGTGGTGGCATTCAACTCCCGGTAGTCGACACACATGTGCCACGAGTTATCCTTCTTTCGAACTAATAGAACTGGTGAAGAGAACGAGCTAACACTTGGGCTGATAATACCAGTTGAAAGCATTTCTTTCATGAGATTTTCGATCTCGTTCTTCTACACATACGCATATCGGTACGGTCCAACACTAGCCGGCTGTGCACCCGATTTTAGAGGGATACAATGATCATGTGATCTTATAGGAGGTAACCCAATCGGTTCTTGAAAAACGTCATCAAATGTTGAAAGAAATGATGCCATATCAGGAGCTATTTCATCATCTTTGGTTTGTACCAAAACGGAAAATAATTGGGCCATTGCTCTGAGTTTAGACTTTTAGAGCAAACGACCCCTAGGCCACCCTCGGCAACAAAACCAGAGGACCTAAAGGGCCTCTGAGATTCGGCGTAGTCTTCAGCTCGCCGAAAAGGTCGCCGAAGCTCAGGAATTGTCCAAACTGTCTGAAATTTCACCAGGAGGTTGTTCACACTTCCAGGAAGGTCCGATCGAGATTAGTTTGTGAATTTATTAGGTCTACAATGGAGATTTGTGATTTTCCCCTTATTTTCTCCACTTGAGGTATGACTTTTCCACAAATGAGGTCTAATATGATGGTCTGATGTTAGGGGTTACCATATGCATCACAAATGATGGTCTAAATCCCAAGGAGAAGGTGAGTAAGCAACAAACAACCCTTGTCCTAGGTCAAAATGCAAAAAAAGAATTAAAAATACCTTCAAAGATAGGATATTCAACTTGAGGCGTTACCGAAAATGCGTCTGGGTCAATCCGCCATGTCTCTGTGATCTCCAAAGGCCTCCCACAGGCTCCATGTCTCCAAGAGAAGAGAAGAGTGGAAGAAGAAGAGAGAATGCTGAAAATGTCTTAAGGGTTCCATTTATAGGCTCACGGGTCGGATGTGAATAAGTTCAGCAGCGGGGGTAAAATGAGGTTTCAATCCTACATTTTCCAATAGGTCACCTAATAAATGTCTGCTAAAGGGCTTTTATTGGTGGGTCTGAGGTGGGTATTGGGAGCTGACGGATAAGATAAAAAATCTAATCTAATTATTTAATTTTAATTAATCTCTAAGGCCTGTGCTTTTTTTTTTTTTTTTTTTTTAAAAATACCCTCTAAGCAGGAATAGCCATAGAGGCACTCCAACGATGGGAGGGGGATTAAGGCAAAGACCCCGACTATATATTAGAATCATAAAGGAATAAATTTCCAGGGGGAAGATAAAAGCTTACCCCAAAAATACAAAACTCATCTATGGACAAAACGTCCAAAAACCAAACACCTCTCCCTGCGATCGGGCATAAAAGGTGCGATCAATTTGAACTGTAACAATATGATCAATCACAATAAACCAATAATTTAACTCCTAACATATGGAAGACCTACCTTTTCCAAATGAATAATTGCACGAGCTTCCGAAGATAGATTACTCAATTCCAAATGCCGAACCTCTTGAGAAGCTGCACCTTCTTTAGCCAACAAGTAAGCATTCGAATTAGTTTCTCTAAAAACATGAACAATCGAGAACTGAACCATACTTAATAAATGCTGAATTCTAGACCACCAGAAAAAAAATACCATGGAGGATTAGAGCCTTTAGTAATCCAATCAACTAAAAGTCTAGAATCTGATTCAATCTCCACACAAAGAAATCCCAACTCCACACAAAGCCGAAGACCATCCAACAACGCACGAACTACCACTTTATTATTCGTACGAAATCCAAAGTGGGAAGAAAAAGCAGCAAGAAAGGAACCTGAAGAAGACCTTATAATACCACCTCCTCCACCCACACCCAGATTACTAGCACAAGCACCATCGAGATTCAACTTAACCCAACCAAATTTCGGCCGAAACCACTTGATAATCCTTGGTCTCTTAGGATGAAAAATTAAAACATTAATACCCAATGCATCTAACATACTGCAATCAGCATTAGAAGCCACCTTCTTAGGACGAAATAAGAAATTAAGCTTAATAATCCATCTGCTCATTTTAGAAATAACAAAAGCTGAAATATGATTTTCACCCTCAAATCTCCTGAAATTCCGTTCCAGCCATAATTCCCACAAAATGATTGACGGAGGAATACCAATAATAATACCAAACTGAGACGTAAAAGATGACTTACCAAACCAAGCAAGACATTGAGCCCGCACCGTATCTATAGCCAATTGAAAAGTATCACACTTATTTGCAAAAAAATCCCAAACCTCCTTTGCAAGATCACTTTTAACAAATAAATGATCAATAGATTCCGATTCAGCCACTGTACAACAAGAGCACTTCGATGCCATGTTCACACCCAAAGACTGAATTTCAAGATCCACTGAAACAGCCGAATTCAGAACTTTCCATGAAAAAATAGAAATCTTAGAAGGCAATGCATTATGCCAGACCCATCTCCACCAAGGCAAGGCGAAAAAAGCAGGACGGATCACCTCATAAGCAGATTTAGAAGAAGACAACCCATTCCAAATTGGCATCCCAATAGGCATATCATTACAATCAGATAAACAAATCTGATTACAATCAATCTTATTTTTGACAAATGAAGGCACTTCGTCATCCATACTAGCATGTGTCAAATTACTATCAAAAAATTCCTTAATAGAACAATGGGACTGCCAAATTTGATCTGGGAAAATATTCTCTAAAGACCCAGACCAAAGCCAATTATCCAAAAAACCATCCACGTTACCTTGGCCAACATTCCAAGAAACATGATTCAGAAATTCACCAATATGCTTAGACAATTGCCTCCAAAGTCTAGAACCCGAAGCATGGTTCTGAACGTATGAAAGGTGACGATTCCTGACATATTTACAGTTCATAAAATTGGCCAATGTAGATGAACCAGAGAATATATTCCACAGTTGCTTGAATTGGAAAGACATCATCACATGGAGTAAAGATCTAAAATTAAGACCTCCAGCTGCTAAAGGCCTACAAATAGAAGACCAAGAAATTCAATTCCTCTTCTTTCTTCCATCAAATTCACCCCAGAAAAAAACTACCATTTTCCTTTCAATATTCTGAATTACCACTTTAGGCACATGCATAGCAGAAAGTAAATAAATCGGTATAGATGAAAGAACATGCCTTATCAAAATCAATTTTCCCCTTGAGATAATAACTTACTTTTCCATCCTACTAATTTATTTTGAATTTTCGCCACCAAATTCTCAAACAGAAAAATACTCCCTCTTCCCGAAAAAATAGGTGCACCCAGATAAATTATCGGAAGTTGCTTAACAGCAAGCCAGTAGAAGCCGCAGTAATATTAACCCGAGCCAGCGAGACCTTCTTATCCACCACAAAACAACTCTTAGAAACATTAACTTTCTGACCCAACAAATTCTCATATTGAGCCAGAAACTTCATGAATCCAGAAATAGAAGACTTTCTACCATTAAGAAAGATAATGATATCATCCGCATACATTAAATGAGAAATAGGAGAACAACCTCTCGGAGTTGTAAAATACCCAATAGTCCCATTGAAAAATTGATTGTGTAGACCTCTACTTAAAACTTCAGCACTAATAACAAATAAAAAAGGGGACAACGGATCACCTTGTCTTAAACCACGGGAAGCAGGAAAGAAACCTCTATACACTCCATTCAACACAACTGAAAATAAGGTGTCAGGAACACAATGAGATATCAACTGAATCATTGTATCATAAAATCCAAATTTTTTAAGAACCGAAAACAAGAAATTCCACTCCAATCTATCGTAGGCCTTAGCCATATCCAACTTGAAAATGACATTACTCCCAAAAACCTTTTTACTAAGAAGTTGAGTCATTTCTTGAGCTAGCCCAATATTCTTCGTAATCGATCTACCTTTAACAAAAGCACCCTGATTAGGAGATATAATTTTAGGCAGAACAACGCCCATACGACCCACAAGGATTTTGGAACAGATTTTGTAAACCACATTACAAAGGCTAATTGGACGAAAATCAGAAAAAGATTTTGGATCTTGCATCTTCGGAATAAGACTGATAAAATTACTACGGAAGGAGAGAGGAAAGCTAATACCCGAGAAGAATGCCTGGCAAGCATTAATAACATCATACTTCACAATATCCCAACAAGATTGAAAGAAAGATGCCGAAAATCCATCCGGACCAGGAGCACTGTCTTTAGGAATTGAAAAACAGCTTGCTTAACTTCTTCCTCCAACAGAATTCTGGAAATCATGTCATTATCCTCCGAAGAAATAAGACCAGGAATGGTATCCAATAACCCAGAATCCCATTACACGGTTCATGCAATAAGCTATCATGAAAATAAGAAGATGTTGCATCATGTATCTCACAAATATCATCACTAGAAACCCCGCTCGGTAGAAGAGTATTATGAAACTGATTGACCATTCTTCCATCTTTAGTCACAGAATGAAAAAAAAAAAATTGAATTAGAATCCCCTTCAGCCAACCAACGGAACCTGGATTTCTGCTTCCAAAAAACTTCTTCTTGAAGCAAAGTCTTCTCATATTCCAATTTACAAACCTTGAGCTCAGAAAAGGTTGCATCCAACCAACCATTTTGAAGTGAATTTTCCAAAGACAAAATATTATCAGATAAAGTATGTAACTTCTGGAAAATATTGCCAAATGTAAGTCTATTCCAACCCTCAAACGCAATTCTTAAAGATTTCAACTTTAAGGCCAAAATCTCAAGATGATTACCAGACCTAGTAACTTGCCATTTATCTTTCACAAAACTAAGAAAGGAATCATGCGTAGTCCACATACGTTGAAACTGGAAAGGCCACGGACCATGAGAAACAAAAGGACCAAATGACAGTAAAAGCGGGGAATCATCAGATCTAATTCTAGGTAAATGAGAAACCTTCAAATCTAGAAACTCCAAGTTAAATTGAGAATTAACTAAAACTCTATCCAGTTTACCCCAAATACGCCTGGAACCTTCTTGCTCATTGCACCAAGTAAAACGAGAACCAGAAATCCACCATCTATAAGACCACAAAAATCAACAAAATGCTGAAAATCACCCCTAGCAGAAGCAGACACTCGACGTCCACCCAATTTTTCAGCACTAGATAAAACTCTATTAAAATCCCCCGCTACAATCCAAGGACCAGTAATACTTAAAGAAGAAAGGTCACTCCAAAGATCCCTCCTCTCATCTAAAAAGCATTTAGCATAAACAGTTGACAAGATCAATTCCTTCGAATCACCAAGAACCACCAGTCCAACCGTAAGAAACTGATTAGACATAGAGATAAAATTCACAGAGAAAACTGTAGGATCCCAAAAAATCCAAACTTTGCCTCTACTAGACTCACATTACTCAAATAGGAAGAAAGATTAATCCATTTACTAAGCCTCTCCATAAACTGAGAACTCTTCATAGGTTCAAGAACCGCAACAAAACCTATAGAGTTATCCCGCACTAGTTTCTTTAAATGAGCTATAGTAGCTGAATTACCAACTCCACGTGCATTCCAAATCAAGAAATTTTCCTTCATTGAGAAACAGTAGTGGTATTCACTTTTGATTGGGCACGAGTGCAAACACCACGAGCCATATTATAATTATTCTTTTTCCACCGTCTTCTAACAGAAGGAACCACATCTTCCCCGCGATCTGAACAAAATTCCACATTCGGAGCAAGAGAAGAAGGACAAATTTCGAGTCAAAAGCCCGTGAGAATTCAGCCTGATCCGTATCCTCACCACTAGAATTATCCACCAATTCATCACATAATTGTAACGTAAAAGATTTCTCAACAGAGAAACCATGAGAAGGAATAACCGGGTTAGCGGTTTTGTCCATTAGATTAATTAATGGAGGCAAGGACGTAGGTGAAGAATTACAGGTGTCCGGATTCAACGGGGTTTCTGAAATCATAGGAGCTTTTCCTCTATCCATCTTAGCAGAACCATCTGCTAACAATAGAACTGACTCTTCACCAACCACACCACCAACCGGAGCCGGAGAAACCACCGGATCCGAAGAAGTATTTTTTGGAACTTCAACCACAACCGGTGAATTATCAGGAATTACCACCGGTTCTTTCACAGTTGCATAAGAAGTACCCACGATATTAACATTCTGTTTAACCACAGGGTGAAAGGTCAAAGTCCCAGGAGCAACTGAAGTATGCTCATTACCACCATAAATATGAGCACGTCTACATTGATGACGCAACGCATTTTTGTTTAAAGGAAGGACCTGCTTTGAACCTTCAATAGGCTGACGAGCTACCTGAAGCTTCTTACAATTCACCATCAAATGCCCTTGTAACTTACAATGGTTACAATATCGCGGTACATGATCATATTCAATACTCTGCCAAAAGCAAGAATCACGACCTGTACTGATCCAAAGCTTATCCGGAAGATGTTTTGCAATGTTCATCTCAATACAAACCTTGGCTAAACTTGGGCGAGTGAGACCTAGAGTAGCGTGATCTACCTTCAAGAATCTACCCAAGGAGTTAGCAATAGGAATGAGAAAGGAGGAATTAAACAGAGGAAGGAAAGGGAGATTAACCCAAACCGGAGCAATGGTAGATTTCGTGTTAGGATCAAAGGACGAAGTCCATTTAAACAGTCTGAAAATAAATCCTTTGATAAATGGGGAACTCCGAGTCCACGCCCGAATATAATCCGAATGCGAAGACAGATGCAACATAACATGATGATGATCAAGAAGACCAGCTACAAACGGATCACAAAAATCCCAAGTTTGAGCGATAGACGATCTGATAATCTCCATAGAAGGACGACCATGTGAGAATTTCAAGATCAACGTGAACCCAAGCGTATCAATAGCACGAGACAAATCATTAGGGGCAAAAGAAATCGAGACATGTCCACCCTTCAAAGACGTTCTTGCCTCCACATCAATGGGAGGAAGAATAGAAGAAGAAGCAGCCGACACCTTCACTTTAGTAGCAAAGGACTCCTTGTTTGAAGTAGCAACCGGCACTAACCCACCCGCCAGAATCAATGGAGGATCTGTCGGGGCAACACCTACCGGCAAGGTGACATCGGTAGCCATACGAAACCTAACAACCAACAATTAGGGTTTACGTTTTCTCTCTCCTCAGAGTTTCTTTCTCCTCTCAACCTATTCTCTTATATTGCTTCGAATATTAAGGTCTATGCTGACTAATCAAGTTGGCTACCTAATATAATCTAATTTTCCTAATTTGCCTGACTTCCTGAGGTTAGGGATGTGATAAGCACAAACCTAGTTTACTAGTGAATTTATTTTAATTATTTTAAATTAAACCTGGTTACTAATCTAGTTAATTAAGGGTAAAGGTTCAGGTCCTTACACGACCGAACTTCGTCCCTAGACGAGGACCTTCTTTTAAGGCCCGGCTAGCTGCCCTGGAGAGGGGGAACTCGAGAGCACACCTGCGGATGAGGACGGAGATAGCCGTGGAGCTGGGTCGGAACAAGACGCAGATGTCTAGGCTGTAAAGGAGTGTGAACACCACTCTCCGGTTCTTCTAGGATATGTTTAGTTGCAGCCGGTCAACTGATGTTGCGCCTCTCTTCAGCATGCCACCACCACCACCTCTTGAGGATCGACCCTAGACTGTGTTTTCTTGTTTCTATGTTGTAGTATCGTGCTCTTGTTGGGCGGTATTTCTTCTTGTTGTGTATTTGACTTTCAGTTTCGCTTTGTAGTGTATAGGTTATGGGGTAGCCGTAACGTCCCCTCCTTTTTTGTGTGAAAAAACTAGTGTGTTTTATTTTTGTGTAATAGTAGTAATGATAATGATTTTGTGTTGGTATTTATGTTCACTTATTTTATGCGCATTCATTTAGTTCCTTACAATCACCTGTGGGACTCCTTAGAAAAATTTCGGGATGAAATTCTTTTAAGGGGGTTAGAATGTAAGAGCCTGAATAATCACCCCTAATAATTACAACTAGAATTTAGATTTAATTGGAAATCAAGTAAAATAAACTCACTAATAGGCAAGATTAGTGCTCACCTAGTCCTTAATCACATGAAGTTAAAAACACATTTGGATTGACCTTAACCCCAAAAGCTATTAGGAAAATTAGTTTATTTTAAGGAGCCAGTCTGATTAGTTAATAGAGACATTAGCAATTAATTTAAAATAAAATAATCAGAAAAGATAATATTCATATCTGATATCTCTAGAAAACCCTGCTCAGACCCATTAAGAAAAGCCTTCTAGTAGTAGTCGCTTAGGTGGCCAGTTGGAAAATATTGAACCGGAAACCCCGTTTTGCCCCTACTGCTAAACCTATTCTCAACTAGACTACTAGGGCCTAAAAATATAACACTTCGACTCATGTTTTCATTTCTTGTTCCTTTCTTCTCCTCTTCTCTTTCTTTTGGAACTTTGGGAATGGAGGAAGACCACCGGAGACCTCGGAGACGAAGGAGCAGCTTCTACGCATTCTGGCAGCGCCCCGAATTGAGTATCCTCTCTTTGATATTGTGTTTGGTTGTGTTTTAACATGGTGAACAAGGAGAAAGGTTATTTGTTGATTTCCCAGCTTCTCCTTGGTATTATTATATGATATACATGCTATGGATGATGATTCAAACCCCTGACCTTCCTCTATGAACTGGCAAGTGGAAATCAAATCCCTAAAATTGGGAATATTGAGAGAAAACCCCAAATCCCCATTACAGATTATTCAATTTAGAAAAATAAAGCATAATCGAGCCTTTCTGGGAGTTAAAACAACCTCCCAGTGAAATTTCATCTTGATTGGACCCTTCCAGAGCTTCGGCGCGCCGAAATGTCCGCCGAATCTCAAAGCTCTTTCTGGGATCACTAGAATGGTCGTTGAGGCCCTATTCGGCGAGCCTAAGAGGCCTTCGAACCCAATATTTAGAGCAATTCTAAGTTCACTATTGGTCTATTGAGACTCATCCGGACCAAACCTCGAAGTACCAAATCATTTGGCACGTTTTTGTCTTTTTTGGCGAGTTGAAAGGTCCCCGAGGACCCCCCCGAGCAGCTTCAGAGGTCCGATGTGGGAGATTCAAAAATGGGCACGTGTATCTCGACCAACTTCACGTGTTTGGCATTGTTTCGGAGTCAAATGACATGCCATGCAAAATATGACCCCCTAACCCGAAAATTAGTTTTTCTAGATTTGCCCTAGCAGTAGGAGATTTTGGGGAACCATGTATGAATGACCCCAAAAAACTCCTTTTAACTCTAGAACATTATTATATACTTGTTTGAATGTTAAGAGTAGATGTCGTGGAGTGATAACTCTCAAATTGGTTAGAAAAACACTATTTGATATACTTCCTTATATGTTTTTCTGATATGAATGACTGACAAAGTCTTCGTACACTCCAAATGCATAGCTATGATAATTGGAGTATGTTTGACCAATTGTGACTGGTGGGAGCACAATAGAATACCTACTGTGCATCACACATAATCATAACCTCAAAGTTATGATTAATGGCTAGGATTTCGCAGGATTAATTAGACATAATCAATAGTTAGGATTTAATTAAGAATAAGACATAGTAATTAGACAACTCCTAATCAAAATAAAAGAGGTTGGATAATGTTTGTATTTCACTAGGAGTGTCACTATTTTGATCCAAAGGTGTAGATAAATTAATTAAAAACCAAGGGTTGCGATTAGAGACAAATCCTAAATGCAGTCAAATTCATAAAACTCTATAAGAACATGGTTTGGTCGTTCAAATCAATAAGTACAAATTCTGGGTTGGAGAATTGAAGCAAAGGAAGAAGAAGACTGTTCAAAGCTTAAAATGGATTAAGGAAGAACGAGAATTTGCACAAACAACCAAGGTAAGTAATCTCAATTTTGTGTGTGATCTTGATTTGAATTAAGGGATATGCCATATTCAAAGAATATGACAGGTTTCATTAAATTCAATTCATGGAAAACTATGTTCTTCATAAAAACTTTATTTTTCTAATTATATTCTTCGAAGCCTAAGATTTTGATTAAGTAATGGATATTATTATTGGGTTATGTTTTGTAAAAATTGGTAAATCTTTGTTAAATATTCTAATAGATGTGAAAAGCCCGAACTGGGCCCAATCGGCGAGTTACCGGCGTGTCGGATAGACTGCCGGTTGAACCCAGGAGGCCCAGCGGTCCTACCGGCGTGCCGGTAGCCTGCAGCGACCTCACCGGACCCTTATTTCGTTTGATGGCTACTATATAGCCTACCGGAAGGCTACTGGCGTGCCGGTTAGCTTGCCGGTGGCCATACTGTCTGAGATTGGTTTTTGAACCTACTGTGTAGCCTACCGGAAGGCCACCGGCGTGCCGATGGCCCCCTTTTTTTGTATCCTTGAAGTTGACTCCCTGGATAGCCTGCCGGATGGCTATCCGGCGTGCCGGACAGCGCACTGGTGGCTACCAGGGTTGATTTGTGTTATTTGTGAATCACTGCCTAGCTTGCCAGATGGCCTACCGGCGTGCCAGTTAGCTTGCCAGTTGGCATAGACAGGTTATATTAATTTGTGGAAATTATTTTAATTCTTGTTGATTAATTGATTTAGTTATGATTCAAGGTTAAGTATGAGTAAGTATCCATATGTTAGCATCTTGGAATTG